>JARHVA010000322.1:1305000-1502500 GCA_037957365.1 Torreya grandis
CATTACTGTATAGGTAGCCTATACATATTCGTCAAGGCTTGAAAATACTTACATGTTTCTAGGAGAGAATGATGTTGGAATGAGCATGGAGAATCATGATGAATATATAGATTATTGAATATATTTGTACATGATTTCAAACCTTCATCCAGATTCCTTGACTATTGAAGAACCTGAAATAAATAAGAGATTATGACAACCAACTTGTAAATTATGTAAAAGAAGAATTTCCTTACCAAATTAGATGCACGTGTGCCAAGTGTGGCTTGTAATAACATGTGATATGTCCACATAGAACCTATACATCCTCTCTTATTTCTACCATGATTCCAACCAATCTGAAACTATCATTTCAAGGAGAGAAATCAAGCATGTGGGTTTAACTAATTATTTTTTATTGCCCTGCCTTCTTAATGATTGTTCATAAAGGAGGGGACACTAATATTAAAAAAATTTCCATGGATTTTAATTTTATTATGAGCCCCTAATTTTCAAAAAATATTATATCTTGACTCTCTCTCTCTATCTATACTGAGTGTGTGAGAACTACCTTTGTAAGCTTGCCAATGGAGCGATGGAGACAAGGCAGCATTTTTTGAACTTTTAGGACCTATACCTATACTCCAAAAGTGTATTTTGCCTATATGATATAAAAGTACACTCCTAAAATTTTTTCACCTAGAAGTGAGTCTCTTAAGTTCATACAGGTGCTTAAAATTGCCCTTTTAGAGTGATTAAACCTAAAAACTGATGTAGTCTGACATTGTGAAATTATTATTAGTTTAAAAACTCCTTAATAATATTTTACAAAGGTGTTTGTATGGATATTTGTCCTTATTTATATTTGACATGTGTGGAATTAGCCAAAAATATATTTTTCCTCAATTTCTCTAACCTTAAAGTTTTCAAATCAACCTTAATCTCTCCAAATAGGTTTGACATGTTTATGAAAAATTATTAAGTGTTAAAGTGACTTTAATAAACACCTAATAACCTATTACACCTATTGGATCCACCCTTTTTCTCACCATCACATGACTAGGCTAGTACAAGACCAAGATAACCATTACCTTAATTTTATCAATTTCATCTTAACTTATGCTAATAAGGTTTTATAAATACCCTTTGAAGAGCACATAAGGCATGGAAAAGATTTGAAAAATATTATAGGACATGACAAGAAAGTTTTTTGGTATTAGGGGTTGACCTTTTGACATCGGGGGTCAAAATGGTCAATAGTAACACTAAGAAAAGAATGAGTAATATGAGATGTCCCACTTGTATATGTAATAATATATGCCTAATAATATCATGTATGACTATCAAACACTTTAAAAACTATATATGTATGTTGTATATCTTGTTATTTATAACCAAGAGAATGTAGAAGTGTTATGGTACACACATTTTCACTTCATCCATTGTTTATCATGACACTATGGATTGGTTTTGTGTGAACATATTCTCTAATGAATAATACATGTCTAGTAGAATCATCATCAAAAAGTTTAGAATCATCAAATGTAATATATGGGCATTATTCTATATTGCTTGTGATTGTACCATTGATTCTATAAAATGGATGCCCATATGAATATGGAGGAGGATGAGCATTATATGCATAATTTACTTCATAATTTTTCTTGGTATCTTGTGCTTCATAATTTGGAAAGGTCTCTTTATACATTTTGAGCTTTATATTTTCATCTACTTGTGGCTTATCCTCTTCATTAGATATATGAATGTCAATAATATTCTCATCAATGAGGTCTTGAATTTTTTGATTAAGCTTAATTCATCTATTAGTGGAATTTCCAACACATATATGATAATCAAAAAATGCATTTCCATCAAAGCTTATATACTTAGTAGATAGATCTATTTCCAATGGTGGAAGAAGTATAATAGCATGGCATCTAAGAAGATTTTTTAGTAGCACATGAGGAGGTGAAGGTAACCTTGAGAATTACCTCCTTGGTGTAGCTTGAAATAAAAGCTTATGTGGTGGTTTTTATATAGTGTTTACTATAACTTTAGCCTCATTTTTATTATAAATAATTTTTCTCCTATACTATGCTTTCCTTGAAGATTGATAGTTGAAGTACAAGGAGCATTAGAACTATACTTAAGCTTATTCAATGTAATCAATTTTACTTCACACTCTTTGATTATATGGCATAGTTCATCAAATTATTTTAACTTATCAAAAATAATAGACTCTTAAAGAGGAGTAAGAAATATTTGAGTAGAAATATATTGAAGCTCATTATCAACCATTTGATTTGTCATTTTGGAAAGCATAATCTTGTATCTTATAATATACTCATTAAGTATAGATTTTGGACCTTATTTGATCTTTGTAATTTAAGCATATGATAATTTCTCACCAATATTGATTAAAAAAAATGTGTCATAAACTATTTTGTTAAAAAAATGAAAGTTTTAATTAATTGGAGAGAAATATCATATAACCATCTAAGATCATAATCTTTGAGACTTCATGGAAAGAGCTATGTTAACAATATATCATTATTTGTATAATTTAGACAAGTTATATGTAAGGCACAAAAATGTTATTTGAGATAACATTTTCCTTCATAAGGGGGAATCCTATGAGCCATAAATCCATTTGGAAGAGGAAAATGTCATTTTAGGATCCAAAGAGTTCTATAATAAGGTATTCTAATCTAAGGAAGAGCTAGCATGAGAAATGGTTTTCTCAATATTAGATAGAATGGATTGAAACATAAGAAGGGATTATTTAAGGGAAGCATTGGTTTTTTAAATGGGAAGGGTGAAGGTAGAAGTAAAACATTGAAAGTATTAGTAAAATCTGATTTCTTAATTTCATCTCAAGAAATATAGAGAAATGAATAAAACTTTTTTGGATGTGCTCTAAAATAATCTCAAATTTTAGCATGGTTGGTTTCGACATCAAGTTCATATACAAAGTAAATGTTGTTCCCATTGATAGAATGAGTGGTGGATACTAAGACATTATTTTGGTATATATGCATAACATATGCCTTCTCTTATTCCCAAGTCATTAAATATTTGACAAACACAAGGGAAACTAAATGATAGGAAGAAGTAAACTAAGCATTTGGATTAAGAGGAAGAGGTAAAACATGAGAGGGAGATTATTTGATTACTTTATATGGAACCCATGAAAATACATAATGAATAGTACATTGCAAAAAAATGGTAGATACGACAAGAAACTTCATGATTCTATAGAATATATGAGAAAAGCATGTATATGTTACACCCATGATGAATATGAAAATGAAATAAATAAATATACTAATTAAGAACATAATTCAAGAAAAAATCAAGGATAAAGGGTGATCTAGGAAAGGTTTTTTGTGAAATGTAGGCTCTCATATATACTTTATCAGTTATTGATTAGTGCTAGTCTAGTGTTTCAGAGCACTAAATATTGAGGTAAAACCATGCTTGTAGCCCACTAAATTTGGTTTTAAGGATAAGTTGAAAGTAAATTCCCTGGGTGATACACTCCTTTCAAGTGAACCACAACTCAGATAGATAAAATAGCTTCCTATTAGTGTAAACAAGGGATGCTAATCATTTTTAAATTTACTATGAGGCACATGGAAAATAAAATATGTGTTATAACTCTGTACTATAGCTATGAGTATTAGAGTAAAATACATTATGCCATGATGTATGTAAATAGAACACTATGTATCCCTTCATAATAGTAGATAAGTAGTTTTAAAGTTGTCATAACATAGTTTCTAAAAAAAACAAAAAGAAATGAAAAGAAAATTGAAAAGAAAATAAAAATACTTTTGAATAAGGAAACAACAAAATTCAATTCAAAGTTAAAAGAAAGAGCCTTTATATCAGTATTTATCTGATGTGACAAGACAAAAATTTTTACTCCAAGGTAAAAAATAATAAATTGATATGTTACAGATAATATCCAAGGTTTATTAATTTATTATTTCAATGTCATGAATTCATATAATTAAATTGAAACTCTAAGCCAAAAAACAACAAACAACAAATAATGTTTGAAATAAAATGTGGGCCCACCAAAAATTTTACACTTGAATTAATTATGAATTAAAATCAACTCTAATTATAAATGGAAACTATTAAAATATAATATAATAATTTAAATAAGATAGACTATAGTAAATACCAACATTTATATAATTTATGTCGGTTCTAGATTACTGAAAATAGAAACTAGGGCTGAGATTAGAGAATTGTGATTGCAAATAGATTAATTGAGCATGTAACAAATTTCCATGAGTTATGAATACTTTAAATAACCTAATAAATTATAAACCAATAATTTATTATTTACTAACATAAAGACACATAAGGTGGATAAGGTCATAGTGTGCTAATATTTGTGAATGCAAATTTGGCAAGGTAGACTATGTGTTGGGTCTGATAATATGGGATTGTTCACCTCTATCCATAGGTGAATTATTTATATACAAATATCTATTTTACCTATGAAAGAATTTTAAAATTGATTCCTTGGTCTTGCAAAAACACACAAAAGAGATCAAATGTAAAAGGGGGGGAAAGTAGGGGTTGTGTGAATGGATGAGATATCATAAGGCTTTAGCTGATGTATTTCTCCCTTTATGGAAGATCATATGAATGAAACTATAATTTTTTTGATTAGAATTATTTACAAATGACTTCCTTAACCTGAAATAAAAAACATTTGACTTGTCTAATAATTGTGGTATTCTAATATAATTACAATAATAGTCATTAGTCAAAAGATAAATGCCTTTGAAGTCATAAAAGAGATGTTTTTGTTAGTGAGTGATAGTTATGTTGAAGTGTGATCCTTGATGTGATTTTATAAGATAGTATTTTGAAAACTTATGATAATTTAACTATTGGTTTTCATGGGAAATCTTTTATCAAACATTTTATTTTGAAAAGATGATCGTTAGAGCATTGTAGATAAGATCATAGTACACCCTTGTTTACCTAATGTGATCTTATCTAATAGGAACATAAGCCTATGAAACTAAAGTGATAATGAATTATATGTTAAATAGGGATGAATAGAGATAAAATAGGGAAGTCTAGGAGATATGCCTAGTAATTGTAAGACTTTAAGCCTTTCTTATAGATTTTGAATTAACAAAATGATGAATTAACCAAACATGGTTAAGATGTCAAGGATGAGCATTTCCAATAATTTGTTCATAAAATCCAATGTCTATAACTAGATACTTCATGTTTAAATAAACTAAAATGTTATTTTACGTATTATTGATCTTTGAATTTAAATTAAAACATTATGGATACCTATATTGACTTGAACAAAATTAAGACCTAAAAAGAGGGTAAGACATGGAAATGAGTACATTATCCAAAAAAGGCCACCTAAGTGTATAAATAATAAGGTAATGAGGATAAGATTGGGAGTGAATAATATAATGCATAAGTGTGATTTTTTTAACATCACTAGTGATTTTTGAGGAAATTGCAACACCAAAAGTGTCACGTCTTGAAATATTTGTGATATGTGATACTCTTTTTGTCTCACATTTTTCAATAACATAAAATTCATCCTATAACAAATACCTACTAAATTTAATCCTAAAATATAAATTTAAATATTTTTGTTAGGTGTGTCAACATTTTGTGTCAAAAACTAAATTTACACAAAGTGCATCAACATTTAGGGTCATAAAAACTTATGATTTTAGTGCTAGTGGTTTGGGGTTTGAGAATCATACATTTAATTATAATATTGATGATCATGTGTAACTATACCATAGAAAATGTTTCTTCTAATTTAAACTGCATTTTTCATATTAAAGCTAGCATTCCCAAAAACACCCACCTCTTATGGTATCACATGTCTCCTCATCATTTATGTCATATGAGTTTTGGAATCACATGGCTTTGTTATCTAATAATATGTTATGTCACAATCATTTATTTAATTTTAAATAATTTCATCTCATTTTTTGCTTCATTTGATCAAAAAAATTGTTTTACTATATTAGTTGTGCACTCAAAACTAGGAAATAAGAATGATATAAAATCTAGGGAGGGGGAAGATGAATGTGTTGAGTGAAAATGCATGTACCATTGAAAGTCCATAACTACACTAATAATTTTTAATTTAAACCAAGAATTGAAAAGTACACAAATGTAAAAATTAACTGCTAATAAATTCTTAAGTGGCCATTTTTAGGTGTCTACTTTTTAATTGAAAAACCCACCATCAAAAAGTAGAAAAAATATCTATATTGAATTAATTTTTGTGTTTTAAGCCCCCAAAATAGTTGTTTTATACAAATGATAGATTTTGAAATGTTAATAAACAAATTTTATGCTAAATATTGATCTATTGCATATTACAGCTATACTAAGATTTAATGGTGATGATATGATTTTCCATTAAGTTATTAAAATATCACCAATTGTAATTGTTACAATTTTTTTAAATCATAAAATTTAACAATTAAGGAAGTTGTTTAATCAAATCTTGATCTTAACTACTTCATAAAATAACTAGGGTTAGTATAAAAATATGCTAACCTCAAATTAAAATTATAAAATATATTAAATATGATAAAACATTTAATTTATTATAAAAGTGAGTATTAATGAAGATGAGTTAAAGAAGTACTTAAAATAAGATAACACCACTTCAATACAATTCTTAATGTGTCACTATTTAATTATAGACCTTCACCCTCTCCCCAATGAAACAAGGGGCACAAAGTGTCAAGTCCCTATGGAGTAATCACTATTGAAGAAGATGATGATAGAGGGAGGTCAAACATTTCTAGAAACATGTTATACATTATGCATAAGCCTCAAAGGGACTTTGTACTTGTACTTTTTGTCTAGATATTGCAATGACAATTGAGACAAATGGACTATAATTGAATTCAGAATGGAAATGGAATGTTATTTTTTTGATAAAATGACATTTTGATGGATATATTAATTTGAAATACATATTAATTTGAGCTTATAAGTTAGATAAAATATTTTGTAATTGGATTTATTTTCATGTTCAATATTTCTTGATATAAAAATTACTCAATGTTTTAAAATTCCATTTTTTCATTAACAAGATGTTTTTTTTGAATCAAAACTGTATATATCAAGAACTGTAATTAATGTCTTCACAATCCTGTCAAATGTTAGTATTGAAACTTATTTCTAACTTTTTTATATATGTTATACAATTTTAACACCATGCACATTATAGAGTGTTGACCATAAAATTGGTTATCCATAACTACGACATACATGAGAAGTTTAATTACCACATTAAGATGAAAGAGTGATTTGTCATCTTTATGTTTTGAAGAATATATCTCCTTCCCCTTGGTACACAACACCTTGACCAAGATAGTAAGCATTTTATTTGAAAATTATCATATATATTATAACATACCTGAGGTGGAGTAGCACAAAGTAGGTGAAGTAGCATTTTCTATAATTACAAATAGGTACACAAAAATATTACAAGGAAAATCAGGTTATTGTTATAAAAAATAGTTGATGTGAATGGTATAGAAAAAATTCTCAAAAATATGTTTGTAACTTGATTCTTGCATACCATATTTCATTCTTGAGTAAACTCCAAGCACAATCGCATTCATGTCAAAACTATAGAATAACAACTTGTCAACAGCTATGAAATTTCTATCAAGACTGAGATAGCTAACTATTTTCATGTTACCAAATGCTTCAAGAATAGGATTTATTTGTAAAATAAAAAATTAATAATTCTAAGAAAAATCCTATAGTAATAGTGTAATTATAGATAATTATAAACTATAATGATATGACATCAAAAATTTCTAGCCTTTATTAATATGTACATAAATGGCATTCATCTTATTTATAGAACTTGTTGTTGACATATCCTTCATTCTATTGTAGTTTGAACATCCATGAAAACTAAATAATACATGAGAATTTTTATGGTTTTTATTTTACCAGGACCGCTTTCTCCACTTACTAGTAAAGAGTTACTTTTCCCCTCATTAATCATAGCCCTACATTTGAAAACATTTAAAACAAATAAAATTTTGAGCATATAGGTACAATTATTTCATACACTATAATTTTTGGATAGATCATAGAAAATCAGATACTTTACCTATATTTAACATCTACCATTGCAAAAACATGAGGATTTAGCTCTCTAAATGTTGTTGAATTGTATTGTTGCATCATGTGTGTATCATATAAGTGAGGTAGTGTTGCGACTGGTTTTATCGCAATGATTATATTACCTATGTTTGTCTGATAAACACTAGAAAGAAGATTTCAAAACATTAAAACAAAAGTAAATAAAATAGGTTGTTATAAACATGCAACTCGCATATATTTTATTGAGTTCATGTCTAGTTTTTAAATTTTTCATGACTCTTAGCTCATGTAAATAGGAAATTTGTGTCATATCATCAACTCTAGCCAGAGTCACTTCTATATCTCTTGGGTATACATTTATCAAATCAACAAACACCTATAGATAAACTCCAAATTAGTGTATGTGATGATAAAATCTCAAGGATACCACCATTAGTTCATTGGAGGTTGT
Source organism: Torreya grandis (assembly GCA_037957365.1). Lineage (NCBI taxonomy): Eukaryota > Viridiplantae > Streptophyta > Pinopsida > Cupressales > Taxaceae > Torreya > Torreya grandis. The sequence continues at coordinate 1,313,579 of JARHVA010000322.1, forward strand.
GGTAAAATAAAATATAAGTAAACCCATGAGTAGATTCAACCATTCAACATAATATTGAAACTTTATTAACTTCTCCATGAATCCAAGCTAATTGGGGGTCTTATATTAATACATGTGAATCTACTATAATGTTGATAGGTGTTTATTGAATCCAAATCAATAATACAAGTAAGGATATCTGTAGATATTAGTTACATCATACCATAAAACAAATATTTTAAACCAAATAACATTTTTTATTGATTTTTTATGTGATTTGACACACATCAAATTCAAAAAAAATTAGATGTTATTTTCAAAGACAAAAACAACAATTTAGACTAGTAGCATATAATGAAAATTTGTATTTTATTGATCAATAAAATAAACAAAAATAGGACAAGGATCCTCCTGACACTACCACCACATAAGACTCCCATAGACATCCTATTTAATGGCATAAATTTCCCTTAGAGGACGTTTTAGTGAAAATTTAAAGTTGAATCTTATAACCTTTTCTAGCATTTTTTTTATCCTGCACCAAAATGAGGACTTTTGAACAATTATATAAATGAAGAAAAAAAATATAACTAAGTAGTGGAATAGTCCACTAGAGGACTTCACAGGCCAGTAGGATAATTTGCCTACAATTAATCCTTAAAACATAATTTCCAAACTATGTAAGAGTATAACAACAAAAAATATATATCCACACATGCCTGTAATAAGGTCACCACCCCTAAAAATAATTAACATGGAGGTTTTAATTCAAGATAGGAATTTGTAGTAGTAGAAACTCAATAGAGGGTAGATATGGCATTGCTTGAAGCCAAGATATTAACTTCTTAGTATAAAAAATAATCATAAAAATTTAATGATGGAATGGAAATATGTGAAAAAAAATAGAGATAGGGTAGAGGTAACATTAATACTTGAGAAAAAATTGTCAGCATTATGGGAACAAATGGCTCACCAATTGGGATAGAAAAAATAAATGGCCCTGTATGACAATGCACAAACCAGGAGCATTCTCCAAGCTAGAAATGTAGTAGATATGAAGATTAAAATTTAAATTAAATTATAAATGATGTGAAAAATATAATAACAACACTTCATATATTTCTTATTATGTTTCATAAAACATTTCATAAGAGGTGGTCAAGAGATTAGCAAATTTGTACATCTACTTCTTTTACTTGATAATTGCGAGAAGTTACCCCAAGATGTTGCATTGCAACTCTCTTTTGATTCCAATAGAGAATCCTACCAATAGGGTAGGGAATATTAGAAAAATAAATCTCATTTATGACATTCTCATTATGGTTGGCCCAAATCCTATAAAGAGTTGTAATTATAAGCCATGAACTAATCAATGCCTTGGATGCAGATATGAACATAAGAGTTACACAAGATATATGTAACCCAATCATAATTTTAGAGTCATGTAAAATTGATATTGTACTTGGGAAGAATTTCATTAAAAAATTTGTAATGTCATAAGTAGCCTTTGTTAGTGAGCAGGATACAAATGTAAATATAAAACAACAGATTTCACATGATATAAAAGTAAAATATAATGGTAATTTGACAAAAATTATGGAAGGGATAGATGTTATTACTTATCAATTTGAAACTACTTCTGAATATTGAAGATACATAAACTAGTAAAAGAATTAGAATATATTCTATAAATACAAAACAATTATCCATAAACATCACATTGGACTCTATCAATACAAAATCTAGAGTAAACTTGTAAAGTCATGTGGCAGAAGAAGTTCAATATATGCATACCAAAAAATATTAAGACATCCAAATAATTTCATTTCCACTAGGGATAATTTTAATAAGGGACCTCTAAAATCTTACTATAAATTCCTAGTGAATCCTAGATTTTATGTATAATTCCATTGGCAAATCTTTGGCAAAATCTCCATGCCAGTATAAATTGACTTGTGATTTCTATTAGCTCTTTCAAAAAACTTATAAATAGCTAGAAAATCAAGTACCATATTCCATAAAATGGAGAAAGAGATTAGAGGATGAGAATTCTAAATTAAAGATCTTATTTATGATTCCTTATTTTTAATGATTCCATTTGTCATTTTTTAAAAGATTAAATTTGTCCTATTTAAGTGCTAAATTTGATGGCCATATGACTAAGTATAAATTAAGTACAAACTTATTTAAGTCTCTCAAAAGACCAACCAGATAATATAATAAATTGAGTGTAGAAAAAATTGTGATAAAAAATTAGAGTATAGAGTATAAACCAACTATGAGGCCATAGGGCAAGATAACTATGATTAGCAAGGATGATATAATTGAAAAAAATATTCATTATATTTTCATAGTTTCAAAATTATAAACTATACAATAAGGTCTACCAAAATGTCTTAACCACATCCATATTGGCCTTTCAAATATTTATTTATTTCAATTAACAAACCATACCAACCAAAATATAATTATTTCCATAAAAATTTTAAAATAAAATACAATATGATCATAAGGCTATGTTCCAATTATTCAATTTACTCTTTATGCATTACTTAAAATAAGTATCTTGTATGTCATTATTTTTTAGATGAAATCAATTTCTTGTTTGTTTAAAATAAGTATGTGGTAAAGACCAACCAGATAATAGAATAAACTAAGTATAGTAAACATATAATGAATTAATGAATAAATATAATGATAAGTTCCCTAAAAAGTATTTCTTTAAATATATTTTCTCAAAACACTGTCTTTCAAATGTCTTAACCATATCCATAATCAATAATGGCCTTTCAAATATTTTTTTATTTCAATTAACAAACCATGTCATTTAGAATATAATTATTACCTTAAATATTTAAAAATAAAATACAGTATAATCATGAGACTCTGTTGTATTTATTCAATTTGTTCCTTATGCATTGTTTAAAAGAATTATCATGCATGTCATTATTTCTTAGAGAAAATCTATTTCTTGCTTATTTAAAATAAGTATGTAGTAAAGACCAACTAGATAATATAATGAACTACGTATAGCAAAAAATAGTGACAAAAAACTAGAGTATAAAGTATAAACCAGCTATGGGGCCATATGGAAAGATAATTATAAAAAATGAAGATGAGATAACTAAAAAAAATATTCAAAACATTTTCATAGTTTTAAAATTATAAATTAAATAATAAGGTCTACCAAAATGTCTTAACCACATCCATATTGGCCTTTCAAATATTTTTTTATTTTAGCTAACAAACCATGCCAAAAATAATATAATTATTGCCTTAAATATTTAAAAACAAAATATAGTATGATCATGAGACTCTAGGACTCTTTTTATGTAGTACATATGGTAAGATCATGTGCAGTACTTAGTATTAATTGAGTACAAACCTAACTCAAACTTTTGACATAGTTGGTTGATATAATAGACTCAAATAAGTTCTTGTTATAAGGTATAGATTCCTTGAGGTTGTATCCTCTATAAGTTACATCTTGAAGGAAATTGAAAAATGTTTCTCTTCAGAGATTAGCTATTGTTTTGCTTAGCATGAAATACTAGAATTAATGGTTGTGATGTACTCTCAATATTGGAAAAATGTTAGCTCATCATATTTTCATAATAAAATCAAAACCTTATTCCAATGCTTATGCAAAAGTGTATAATTGAATGGTGAACAAACTGAAGGTATTTTAGATTTTCCAAAGCTAAGAGATCAATTTGTTCTATTTGCCACAACAAGTTTTGGACCATGCTTTTAAAGATGGCTCAATTACTAGACTATGGACTACCTTAAGTTTGATGGAAATACAATATGATGGTATCTTAGAATATTTTAATCTTGTTAATTAATGTCAAATAATGATTTTGGGATTAGTGGAAGATGAGAGAATTTTTAGTGCATTTTTATTTTTAAAGTCAAAGTTAAGAAACAAGCTTGAAAAAAATTTGAGACTTGGTTGAGGCTCTATACAACTAGATACAATTTCCTCAATTTTCTATTTGATAAGGCTCTAGTAATTTGGTAGTCAATGTCTGAAAGAAGAGGATTGACTAATAGTTATTCAAAAACATACTACAGTTCTGTAATACTAGATTTGAGTCCAACAACTTTTGAAGAGAATGCAAATAATAATTATCAAGAACAAAATGAATAAAATTTGTATGCTGAAATTTGAAATTTAGGCATCTGAAATCCAAGGTTGGTCAAGGAAGGACATTAAATTTTTTGATCGATTTTGAGATTTATTTTATCAAGTTTTTGAGAAAGCTTGTTAAGGATAATTTAGAGTATATAAATGATTAAGAGGTAATTTGTGTATTTTTATTTCTTTTTTATTAATATAACATGTCTATAATAGTTGTAAAATCTATTATAGAGATGCAAAAAATATATTGTGGTGTTGTCTTATTATTCTATACCAAGTAGGTGTATTTTTGTGTTTTGTTTGATTAAGAGAATATGTTTATAACAGTTACAAACTCTATTTTAGAGATATATAAGTATATTTTGGTGTTACCTTATTATTTAATACCAAACTTATTTGAGGTATCTATAGTGTAATGAGATACAAGTATCTATATTAGACAAACAACTTCACTTCTACCAATAGCTTGCATAAATGACTCAAAAAATTAAGTAAACCATTACATATGTATTTGAGAAACTTCTATTAATCCCATGGGTGACATGTTGGACCAATATTAAATTTTCCCTTGGGTTCCCTCAATATGTTGGCCCTAATTCACTAAAAAATAAGGAAAGATCTAAACCTCGATCCCTATAGCTTTAATTCCAATTCCACTGCATTCAATGCTAGAAATAAAATAAACATTAAGTTAGAAAATTATTTAGTATTAAGTTTTTAAGTTATTAAAACCATATAGAAGGAAGAGTATGTTTGTTTTACTCAATATTATAAATGTGTTAAGGACCACTTATGACTTGGGACACAATAATATTAAGGTAATAATTATATTTTGGTTGGCATGGTTTATTAATTGAAATAAAAAAATATTTTAAAGACCATTATTGACTATGGCTATGGTTAAGATATTTTGGTAGACCTTATCATTATTGAATATGGATATGGTTTAGACATTATCATTATATTTTTTCATTTCAAGATATATGACTATGCATGTAAACAATTTCTCTCAATCTTCAAAATAAAAGAGACACAAATCCATACCTTGAAATCACAAGGAAATCAGCTTAGAAATTATTTTCACATTCATTTCTAACCTCTCATCCTAATATTTCAACTACTAGAGTTTTCCTTATATGTCAATATCTTGCATCAATGACTAGAAAAATCAAGAAATCACCACATATATATTCAAGGAACTTGCTTATGCTCGAACACATATGCATCTTTATAATAGATTTTACAACTCTTATAAACATGTTCTCTTAATCAAACAGAAGACAGAAAGCAGTTGTTTGCATGCACAATGAAATGAATAAATATAATGATAATTTATTTGAAAATTATTTATTTAAAGATATTGACTTGCCATCCTTGCTTTTCATAGTTGTCTTTCCCTATGGCCCCATAACTAGTTTAAGGTAATAATAATATTTTGGTTAGCATGTTTTGTTAATTGAAATAAAAAAATATTTGAAAAGTCATTATTGATTATGGATATGGTTAAGATATTTTGATAGACCTTATTTTATAGTTTATATCTCAGTTATCAAATATATGTATATGTGATCAGATTTCAAATAATATAATCTAACCTATCCAACAAAGTAAAGCCTATAGAAGAGGCAATCTCTTGAAAGAATGATTTATGATTCTATCAAAGTGTTTTATAAATATCTTGATATCCTTTTTATATCTCTACAGTTGAAAAGAAGGAAAAAGAAATGAAATGAAAGAAACCAAGGAGAGAGAAAGACTCAATGTATACTTACAAATTAGCCTCTTATATATTAATCTCTTGATATCTATTTTATATCTCAGATTAGTCTTTTGAAAAACTTACATAGGTCTATAATCAATGTATACTAAGTAATGCACATGATCTTATCATATGTACTACACAAAAAGAGCCATGGAGAACCATAATTCTGGGACATGAAGGATGAAAAAAAAATGATTTCAACCTCTCTTTCAAGTTCATATTGAATCTTAATCATGTTACATTTATTTACTAGTTTTGATCATATTTTCATAAGAAATGAATTGAAAAATAGAGATCCAAGAAAAGCAAATCTAGGATAGCGATCAGGTTTAGCATTCAGGTTTTAATGGAGTAAGAAGTGGCTAGTGATAGTGAGGGGGACCCAGGTGGTTTAGAAGTGTAGCTCATGGATTTGGTCTTGAAGAGTGTGCCTTGCCATACATATTTATCAAAAAAAATTGTGAATCAATGCATTACTCCTAATGGAAAGGTTATTAATACACCACTTTGTACTAAAGATTCAAAAATGGGGGAAATACCAACAATAACAAGATTCTATGGCCATTTGGTAAGCCTCAGCAAATGTTTATGGGTCGATAAGCTTAAAGGAAAGATAGATGAATGCAAGGAAGTATATGAAGTAACATACATAACCATTTCAAAATATTTGAGAGGATTTCATATTGACATTCCTAATGAAGTGAAAACTAAGGCCTTTTTATGGTGGTCTACTTGTTTGGTGGGAAATTATTTTGGTCTGCAACCTAACATAAAATGTTTTAGGTCTTGGGCCAAGATCCATTGTAAATTAAGAGGATCTTTGAATATATCATCACTTAGAAAGGATTTTTTCCTAATCAAATGTACCAATGATGAAGATAATGCACATATTTTGGTAAAAGGCCCTTGCTTTATGGGTGGATTTGGGATTTTTGAAAAATGGAAGGTAGTCTTTGACCTAGAATATGAATATATTCATAATATGCCTATTTGGGTGCATCTTCATGGTCTTAATCTATAATTTTGGGAAGAATATTTATTCATCAATATTACAAAAATGTTTGATAATCTAATTGCCTTTGACTCTACTACTAAAGCTAGGATCTACATGGTTCATGCCCAATTATATGTGAATGCAAGGATGGATCAAGAATTTAACACTTTTGTTATTATTAATTCCTCAATTGGAGAAAGGATCCATAAAATTTAATATGAATACTCTTTACTGAAATGTGAAGGATGCAAGAAACTAGGACATATGACTAGAAATTACCCATCTTTTTTAGAAAAGGGTAATGCTTTTGTTTTCAAAAAGGATCAACATACTTGGCTAAGGAAACCAAATATCATTAATTAAGAGATTCCATTGATTTGTCATCCTCTTTCTCAATAAAATTTTCCTTTGAAGTATCTTTCTTTGAATTCTCACATTATCTTGGGCTTGAGTAACACTACAGTATCTATAGAGATTTTAGATATATCTACATCATGTAATAAGCCAGCTTCATCAAAGGTTATTATAAGGGATAATGTTGATTCCTTAGGTATTAATGATGTGGTAGATATAGAGTCAAAATAAGTTCTTCAAGGGAGATAAAAAAATAAATATTTCAAGAACAATTCAAGAAGAAATACAAAGCATAGTCAATGAGTTGAATAAGGTGATTTCAATTCTCCAAACTACTAAAAATTCATCTACTCAATACACTTCTCCAGTGGATCATAATATTTTTCAATGTTTGTAAAATATGGAGGAAGGAAAAATGGAGGGTGTTTCCCTGAGGAGTCTTTCTCTAGTAAAAGGACTTTTTTTTTACACAGCTTAGGATCACACAGGGTTGGATGATGACAAGGAGAAAAGGAGTTACCTAAAAGTATATTTTTTGCTTGTACCTTACCAAAATTTAAATTGGATTATATTAAAGAGGATAAGGAAATTAATTTATATGGGTTTAAGAGGCATGAAAATATAGGTTTATGAAATAAAAAAGGAATATTTTCATTTGTTGAAACTAGAAAAAATAAAACAGAGAATGAGATAGCGAATGGTTATAAAATAATTCTTAAGATCAAACTGAGTAGAGAATCTATTAGGAAGTGGAATAAATGAGAAAAATAAAGTTTATGTCATGGAATATTATGGGTCTAAAGCATTCTATCAAACATGGAATATTTAGGGATATGATTATCACTAATCAACCAGCTATTCTTGTTATCTAGGAAATGAAAATTGCTAGAAATGTATTGTAGTCAATAAAAAAATCAGCTTTGGAAGGAAGCATTATTTTCTAGTGTAGGATAAAAGGGAGATTCTAGAGGTATTTGTACCTTTTGGGATGATAAGAGGGTTAAGGGTGAAATCCTTGTTGAAAATAGACATCATCTAGCATTTTTGTTTACTAATCTTTGCAAGATTTTTCATGGATTTTTTCAAATATTTATGCTCCTAAAATGATTGTTGGTGAGAGAAGATTATGGTTAGAACTGGTGTCTTTCATAAACACTTGTAAATATTTAAAATGTGTAATTATGGGTGATTTCAACACCCCAATTAGTGTATAAAAAATAAAGGGCGTGTCCAATATTTATCTGACAGTATGGAGGACTTGGTTGAGTTCATTATTGACAATGGGTTGTTTGATATCAAACTAAGAGGATCTCCTTTCACCTAGTCAAATAAAAGGATTAGTAAGAATCTTATTTAAAAAATATTGGATCAGGATCTTATCTCCCTTAATTGTTTTAGCATTCAAGATTTTTGTTTATCATCACTCCCCAGGATCAGATCAGATCACAATTCATTAGTGATAAACATTATAACAAGTTTTAAAACTCATAAAATACCTTTCATATTTGAGCATATGTGGTTTTTTTACCTAGAACTATCAATAAGAATAAAGGAATTGTGGAATGTGGAAGCTTCAAGAACAACTATGTCTAATTTTGCATAGAAATTAAAAATTGTCAAGAATAAAATCTGTGTTTGGAATCATGAGGTTTTTGGCAATATCTTCCACCAAAAAGAGAATATCAAATCTGAGTTGCTTAGTCTTGAATATTATATTACTTCCCAAGGCCTAATCAAATATTTCTTTCATCAGGAACATCATCTAGAGATAAATTTTCATTATATTCTGGATCAAAAGCAATCTTTAAGGAGACAAAAATTGAGGGCTACTTGGTTGAAGGAGGGAGATCGTAAAAAAACAAAATCACTTAACTACACTCAAGAATAGAAGTCATAACATAATTAATAAAATATTTGATGAGGATGGTTCCCTTCATACTGATCCTATAGATATTAAAGAGAAAATAGTGAGTTTCTTCAAGGATATTTTTTCTCCCAACTTTGTGCCTGACCAAGAATTAACCATAGATTTTATTCAGCATGTTCCTACTCTTATTACTGATAATGATAATTTCATCTTGTTGAGGTATGTAATAGAAAAAGAAATATAGGTATAAATTTTCTTAATGAATAAAGACAAAGCATAGGGCTTAGATGGCTTTCCTATGTCTTTTTCAAAAATTATTGGGATATTATTAAGTTTTATGGGTGATGGTGGATGAATTTTATCCTCTGACAAAATTATCAGAGAGTTTAATAATACTTTTATATATCTCATTCCTAAGAAGATAGGGGCCTCAAAATTCAAATATTTTAGGCCTGTCAACATGTGTAAGTATTTCTATAAAATCTTTACAAAACAATTGGCATTGAGGATTCAACCGCTTTTGAGTAAAATCATTTCTTCTAATCAAGGAGGATATTTTTTAGGAAGAAAAATATAGGATGGTATTATGGTAGTACATGAGATGGCACATTCCATGGCTAAAAGTAAACAATAAAATATGATTTTCAAAATTGATATGGCCAAACTATATAACAGAGTGGATTGGGATTTCTTAGATTCAGTTCTAAAGAAATTTGGTTTTTATAAGCATATTAGAAGGTTGATTTATAGCAACATTTCAATGGATATGTTTTATATTATTATTAATGGCTTTCCATCTAGATTTTTTTGGAGTGGGTGTAGAATTTGATAAGGTAACCCTTTGTCTCCATTCTTATTTTATAATGGCAAATTCTATAAGCATGAACCTTCTAAATGCACTTGCACAAGGCAACTATAAGGGTTTTAAACTAGCCTCAAGGGCTCAGCCTTCTCTTCACCAATAATTTGCTAATGATATAACCATTTTGGCATAAGCTTTGATAAGGAAGACCAAGAAAATAAAGTTTATTCTGGATAGTTATGCAGTTGTCTCAAAGTAGTTGATAAACTATTCCAAAAGTGACTTATTTTTTGTCAACACACAAATTTCCCATCAAAGAAAGATTACACATATTCTAAATTTTTAGATCAAGGATCTTCTTTTAGTTTATTTAGGCATGCCATTGTTTAAAGGGAAAATAAAGTCTAAATTTTGGTACCCTCTAATTGAAAGTTTTAAAATGAATATTTCTTGTTGGAAAGGGGTTCTAATTTCTCAGGTGGGTAAAGTATTGCTCATCAAAAGTGTTTTACAAAGTTTTATCGTCTACATTATGTCTCTCTTCAAAATTCCCAAAGTTATCTAGGAAAATTTTGACAAAATCCAAAAAAAGTTCTTATGGATGGGAGTGGAAGATATTCACAAACTCCCTTTGGTGGCTTGGGGTAAGGTATGCCCACCGAAATCCTTTGGAGGGATGGGTATTATAAATATTTCCTCTATGAACAAGGCAATAGACAAAGATTTGTTAGAGACTCCTCAAGGAACTAACTCCTTGGGCTAACATTTTCTATGCCAAATATCTTGGTTATAATTTTCCTTTATCCATCCTTACTAATCTTACATTTGTTAGACGATCTATAATCTATAATTTATTTTCCAAGAATAGGGATACTTTACTAAAAGGTTGAAAGTGTAAGTTGGGTAATAGTCATAATATCATATTTTGGAAGGATCCTTGAATTCTAAGTCATTCACTAGAGAATCTTGAATCATGGCATCAAGTTGCTCATTTTATCTCTTCTATTTTAGGATAAATGGTGGTGGATTATATATAGGTTTGAAATGGTATAAAATTTTGGAAACATTTGACCCTTGATAATGCTAATGTTGCTTCAGCCACTATTGTTTCAGACCTTAATTTCATTCTCAAGGGTAACTATATTACAAATATACAATGGGAGGATGAACTAATTTTGATTGATTCAACGGATGGAAAATATCATGTTAATTATGGATATTTGAAGTTTCAAAATTTGATAAAGAGGGGAAATACTTTGGGTCAGGTATGAAGCAAAAATATTATTCCAAAAATCAATATCTTCATCTAGTTGAGTGTCCAAAAACAAAATTCTTACATTGGATAATCTAATGAAAAGATGTCTTAAAGTGTTAAATAGGTGTGTACTGTGTGAGAATGCTTGGAAATATATTAATCACATTTTCCTTGATTGTGTATACTCTTTCCACATTTGGGGATCTCTACTATAAATATTTAAGGCTTCTTAGGTTTTTCCTTCATCTATTATGGATTGGCAAGCTTTGTATTGTACCTTTGTTAACTAAGAACTCAAAGAGATTTCGAATATGGATTTCCCTCATATTATATGGGGAATTTGGAAGGAATAAAACAACAGAATATTTAGGGACAATAAAATACCCTTTGTCAGAGTATCTAACAAAATATTTTCTCTATTATCTAAAATTTCAAAAATATAAGATGGAGAAAAAGGCTACCTTTCTTTCCATTTGAGGAGACCATTACTAAGCAGTGGAATCTCAACCTTGACAACATAATTTTGGTGGATCCTAAAATATCCTTGAGAATATTTGTTATATGGTTGGCTCCTCAACCTGGTTGGGTGAAACTAAATTTTGATGGGTCTTCTAAAGGGAACCCTATACTTTTAGGAGGTGAAGGGGTTATTTTGGACAATTAGGGAGAGCTTATTTTAGCTTAGGAAGGAAGCATGGGCTTCCAAAAAAATAATTTATCATAAGCATTAATAGCCTTATGGGGGGTCCAAGTGGCTCTTGATTTGGGTTGCCAATACATTTATATTGAGGGGGGCTCTCTCAATATCATTAACTGTGTCAATAAGAAAAATATGGTTGTCTAGTCTATATTACATATAATAGATGAAATTATTCAATTAAGCAAAAGATTTGAGAAGTTTATATTTTATCATACTTATAAAAAGGGAAATATGATAGAAGATACATTTACTAATAGAGGGGTAGTAACCAAAGAGTTCAAATTTTGGAATAAGATGGAGGGAGGTTTGACTCAATCATGTCAATGATATTATCATCAAGGACAAATGTAACATTAGCAATCTAATCATAAAGGGGATAGATCTATGATTAGGATTGACACCTTATACCATGATTTGAAATGGGTGTTTACATTATGTGAAGTCACAATAAAGTTTTTAATTATATAAACATATGGTATACACTTTATCATCATTACTTAGTCACCTAACACTTTAATAATTTTAAGGATATTGCTATTCGTGAATTCATTTACTTTAGAAGCCCTTCAAGTGCAGTTTTCAAAAAGTATGCAAACAAGTATTCTACCATGGGAGGGGATTTGAACTATGTGTAAACCATGAATGTGGATCATATCAAGAAGAATACAAAGGTTTGAAAAATTCTACATACATGGGGTATTACAAACTTTATTGATCATATTTTTGGATATGATACTTATCTCTTGCATCAATTTTTAAAGAATTAGGTAGACTGGGTGGTTAATATCCATAATATTTCCATTAAAATCATAGAGGAGTTAATTTCAAGGGTTACTAGGCTTAAAATTAAATAAAATTAATATATCAAATTGACTACAAACCATGAGCAAAAAAAGGACAAGTTTTTCATGGGTGATGAAAAGATCACATTTTTTTAAGGAAGATTCAAAAGAGAAGATTTACCAGTTCCATTTGATGAAGTGGATGAGTAATTCATAATTTATGCTACCCTAGATGGATGTTATAAAGTAATGCATTACTATCATCTATCTTTCTTGAATTATTTTCATCATAAGATTTTTTTAGTATTCCTTTCTATATTTTACATTCCTTGGAACATTTTGTCAAAGAGGTCCAAATGGGAAAGAAAATAGAGTTGTTACATCACATGGTTATTTTTGTTATATAACAATTTTTCTAGGCTCAAAACCCTATTCCTAATTATTTTATTTCTAAAATTAAGCTTCTCAATGTGAATGTCTCTACCAATGGGCCTCCCAAATGAATTCTGAGGAGTAGTTTCAAACCTAAACCTAAGAAGGTTGTGGATCATAACAAGCTCTATAACAAGGAAGAGGGATATTTAAATGATCAAATTTTTCAAAAGATACATTAAATTATTGATCTTGATGAGAGTTATAAGCATACTATCAAGTAACATGTTACTTCAATCAAGACTCACTCACCTAAAATTGGGGAAGGTGTAAAATAAGATGTAATAAGCAACAAAGGGAATGATGATAATGTTGGTTTAAAAATAGGGTATCCTTATTCTAACGTTTAATCAAACTTTGATTTGAACTCATTTAAGGATATAGAAAATAATCAAATCAAATTGGAAGTTTTGGAGGATGAGGTAAAGCTACATAAATATTTCTTTCATTGATTTATGAAGGACCATACAAGACTAAAATAGGAGATCAATAATTTGAACAAAAAAGATGAGCTTTATTACACAAGGGAGAAGGAAGTGGATATGTACTCAAATTAATATTCTTATTGATTTAAATAATATGTTGGAGAAGGAAAAAAGAGAGCTCAAGGACAAGCTTAATCTTCATATTAGCTTCAACAAGGTAACGGTGAATAATGCAATGCAAAGTATGAAAGGGGTATCTATATTTTTAATAATATAAAACCAAGTAAAATGAAACTAGGTCTAATAAGAAGCTTAAAAGAGTCACTAATATGAATGAAAAGTAAAAAATGGTAGGAGGATTGGATAAGAATTTACAAAGTATGACAAAGGAGTAGACCACATCTTACGAGGAATGAAAGAAAACCCACAACTAACTTTTTCAATTTGTAAAGTAAGTTGTGTATAAGCTATTTTTTGTTTTGACTTTGTTGTTTCTTTCCAATGGACATGTATTATTTACTATATTTGTTAAACTTTTGATCTATGTTACTATCCACATAGATGGTTCTTTTGTACGGGTAGGGTCCCTCTAAAACCCACTTTTACCTTCAATTAAAAAATATAAAAAAAGATATTATAAAACATTAAAATCTATGTGTGTTTCCATAATTATTTAGTGAAGATTAAACCATTCCATCATATTGTTTTATAAGAAATAAAATGTTTCCATGTATATATCAAAAATGCCAATAATAATATCAACATACTTAAAAATATCAAAACAATATTTAATACCAAGTATCAATAAAAAATTCAACAAGAATTTAAGTTTTAATCAGAGTTTATATCAGAAACCAAATCTATTAAAGAGGCACCTTATCAATCAATTAATCATTATACTCCATACAAGCAGCAAAATTTTCATAAATTTGGTTGAGGCCCCTTCAGAATCATCTACCTTTGAATCAACCTTTTTTAACATTCTAACCTCCATAGGTTGTGTTACAAGGTTGCTAGCATGTTTCTTACTAGAAAAAGTAGGTTTTTCAAGATCAAGTGGTGGAATATTAGTGTTAAGTGGAATAATTTCATTGGGATGAAATTTTATAGTTAATTTAAGAATATTTTCATGTTGAGGTGGCTTAGGAAATAGAACATCATGTTCAATAGGCTAAATGGAAGCATGTATATTGTAATGAAATTACTTAGATATTCATATAGAATAATTTTATATTGTGAAAAATAGTAAATATGAGAGATCACACAATGATAATTGATCGTAGAATAGAATACTAGATAATATAGCAAAGCCACTTTGAGGGGTAAACCTTCACAAAAATGCACTAATAGTAGAATACTTCACATAATATATAAAGACTAACCACTACCTCTTATATATAATCTACTTAGCCAAGGTTATTCCATAGGCCGACCTAACTAAGAACATAGATAAATGTAACAAGTAAATAAAATAGGTATGTAAGCCACAAGCCAGCCACACATATCCCTAGACACACCAATGGTTAAGGGCATAACAAGCCCCTTCCCTTCAAAACAACATTGTCTTCAATATTGTGACAACTTTGGATGTTGCTGCACAAATGCTTCATCCTCCCAAGTGGCATCTTCACATGGCAGATTCTTCCATTTGATCAGGTACTCTATAATTGATCTAGAATGTAGTTTCTTGGTATACCTTTGAAGGATTACCTCAAGATCAATACAAACTCTACCTTCGTCATCCAATTCTAGTAATTTTGTTTGAATGGCAAGTCTATGTCCAATGACTTTGTTCATGAATGATACATGAAATATTGGATGTATGTGAGTGGATGAAGGAAATTCTAACTTGTAGACCATATACCAATTTTATAAAAGATCTAATAAGGCCCATAATACTTAGGGGATAACTTGTTATCCTTTTTTGTTGCTTCAATGACATCTATTTTTATGGTTTTAAGTGAACAAAGACCCAATCACAAATGTCAAAATACCTCACTTTTGTGTTGATCTTCCTATTGCTTCATGTGATTCTGGACCATAGCTAAATTTTCATGTAAACTTGTAAGGACCTTTTAT
Source organism: Torreya grandis (assembly GCA_037957365.1). Taxonomy (NCBI): domain Eukaryota; kingdom Viridiplantae; phylum Streptophyta; class Pinopsida; order Cupressales; family Taxaceae; genus Torreya; species Torreya grandis. The sequence continues at coordinate 1,329,151 of JARHVA010000322.1, forward strand.
GGATAGTGAATATGTTATTCAATTTCACAAACCTTAGGATGGACCTTCAAGGTTGAAGTGATGGATGGAGGGTGGTATCCATATAGTGTCACAAAAGGAGACATTTTGGAAGAACTATAAATAGAATTATTACACCACCATTCAGCAAGTGGTAGTAACTGAACCCATTTATCCTATTTATAAAAAACAAAACAACATAGATATCCTTCTAGACATTTGTTGACTACCTCAATTTGTCCATCATATTGAGGATGATAGGATGAAATATGATCCAATTGGGTACCCAAACATGTAAATAACTCAGTTTAAAAATTACTATTAAAAATGAGATCTCTATCACTGACAATGATCTTAGGGGTCCCATGTAGTTTCTGAATTGTATTGAGAAAAGCAACAGTTACTATACTAACAACAAATGGCTGGGATAATGAACAAAAATGAGCATACTTATTGAGATGATCTACAACAACCATGATAACATTTTTACCCTCAGATCTTGGTAACCTTGTAATGAAATCCATAGATACCTCTTTCCAATGCTAGATAGGGATGGATAAAGGTTGTAAAAGACCTAGAGTTTTGATAGTTTTGCCTTTATTTTGTTCACAAATCAGACATTTAGCCACATATTTCTGGACATCCCCCTTGAGACCTTCCCAAAAAAAATCTTGCTTGATTTTGTGATAAGTTTTCAAAAATCCTAAATGACCCCCAATTGGAGTTGCAAGAAGTTCTTGAAGGATTTTTTGTTTAAGAAGAGAATTCTTACATAGGTACAATCTATCTTTATACCATAAAGCATTACCTTTCCATGTGAACTTTTCAAATCCACCTAAACCTTGTTGAATATTTTAAATTAAATCATGGGTAGTAAATCATGTTCCCATTCTAATCATGCTTCCTCTAGCCAATCTTCCTACAAAATGGTTGTGGCACATATCAATGCCTCAATTGATTCATCTTTTCTAGATAGTGCATTTGCCACCACATTATCCTTGCATTTTTTGTAGAATATTTCAAAATCATAGCCTAACGTCTTATTTACCCATTTCTATTATTCTTCAAATGAAAACCTTTGTTCTAAAAAATATTTGAGACTATCATGATCAGTCTTTACCTAAAAGTGATGACCCATCAAATAAGGTCTCCATTGTTTGACTGCATGCAAAATGGCCATCATTTCCTTCTCATAGATGGACTTGTGTTGATTTTTAACCTTTATTTGATGACTTTCAAATGCAAGTGGTCTACCCTCTTGCATGAGTACAACACCCATACCATACCTAGATGCATCACATTCAACCATAAAAGTTATAGAAAAATTAGGAGTGGCCAATACTGGAGTAATGCACATAGCCAATTCAATTGTTTAAATGGCTGGGTAGCTACATCAGTCTACTAAAAGGATAATTTATTTAAAAAAGAGGTGAGTGGGGCTATAATACTACCATAATCTTTGACAAACCTATGATAGTAACCAGAAAGCCCCAAAAATCCTCAGAGTTACTTGAGTGTCTTATGAATTGGCCAGTCCACCATTACTTGGATTTTTTTAGGATCCACTTTCACTCCTTCATAAGACACCAGAAGACCCAAATATTCAACCTCATCAACCCCAAAAGTACATTTGGAAGGTTCTGCATATAATTGATTTTGCTCCAAAATAGAGAGTACCTATTTTACATGTTGCAAATGATCTTCCTAATTTTTAATATAAATGAGGATATCATCAAAGAATACCAAATAAAATTTCCTCACAAATGGTTTAAAATAATATTCATCAAACTTTGAAAAGTAGATGGTGCATTTTTTAGACCAAAAGGCATAACCAAAAACTCATAATGGCCCTCATGAGTCCTAAAAGTGGTTTTGGGTATGTCTTCATCATGGATTTAGATTTGATGATACCCAAAATGCATATCTAACTTGGTAAAATAAAGAGCACCATTTAATTCATCTATAAAATCATCAATGATAGCAACAAAAACTTATCTTTGATAGTGTACTTTTTGAGTTCTTTATAGTCAGGGCACATCCTCTAGGTGTCATCTTTCTTTCACACCATGACAACTAGTGAAGAGTATTCACTTTGGCTATGGTGAATGATTCCTACATCCAACATCTCTTGTACCATATTTTCAATTTCACTTTTATAGGCATAAGGATACCTGTATAGCCTAATGTTGGGTGGTTTACTACCAAGAATAAATGTGATATCATGATCATACATGCAGCTAGATGGAAGTCCTTTTGGCATGTATCCAAAAATAATAGAATGAGCATCAATTATTTGTTGTAGATCAAGAGGTAGAGATGATTGAGTTGGTTGTACTTCCATAGAAAACAAGCGAGCTATAAATCCCTCAGCACCCTTACAGAGAATCTTTTTCATTTGATAAGAGCTAACAAGTTGTGGATATTTAGCCTTTAATCCCCTTAGCTCAAATATTCTTTCTTTAGAATAAAAATGCATGAATAATTCTTAAAAATTCATCTCAATAGTGCCCAAAGTGGTGAACCACTAGACTCTTAGAATAATATCAACTCCACCCATGGGAATAGCAAACATAGGAGAATCCAATAAGTAGTCTCCCATAGCCAACTTAATACTATGATATTTTATTGAAAAGCTAACAATACCACCATCTGTAATCATAACCTAAAATTTTGGAGCTAGATAAATAAAATAGTTCAAATGAGCAGCCAACTTACTATGGATGAAGTTGTGTGTGCTCCTAGAATCAATCAATATAGTGATCTTCTATTTCTTAAGGAAACCCATCACCTTAAGAGTTTGGGGAATACTAATACTTGAAAGGGCATGGCAAGAAATAGTAGGCTAAGAGTCTTCAGATTCCTCCTTAGGAACTTTTGCATCCTCATCATGTAATTTTACATCATCATTGACACCTTCAATGTAAAATAGCTTCTTTTCAGCACAATGATGGTCTTTGCTCCATTTGTTGTCACAACCATAACACAACCCTTTGGCTCACTTCTTCTCAATTTATCATTGTGTTAATTTGGTAGTCTATGGAAATGATGGTGCAAAAAATTTATGATCATGACCAATAGTGAAATTTTTCCTTTTGACCATCTCTTTTTCTTCTATCATGTGTGCCTTAGGGATATCTTTTTCTATAGATGTTGGGTTAAACATTCAAACCTCAAATTGGATACTATCTTTGAGGCCATCCACAAATAGATCAATTAAATTTTTCTCAGTGATATTTTTCACCTGTAAAGAGAGATTATAAAATATATGAATATAATCCTTGATAGTTCTTATTTGTCATATCTTGGCTAATTGGCTAAAATAGTTCTTAGAGACATTATTCTGATAATAAGCTGACAACTCTTCAGTGAAAATAGTCCAGGATATAGGAGCACCATTATTTTTATTTTGAGCACATAACCAGTGATACCAAATAAATTGCTTAGGTTTTGAATACAAGGACACCACTATCACCCTCTGAGAACTAGGGGTTTGATGTATCTCAAATAAATTCCCAAATTTGGGTAATCCAAGTGAGAGGATCCTTACCATCAAACTTATGCATGTCCACTTTTAGCAACATCAATTTCATACCAACATGAGAATTGTTAAGAGGAGGATTTGAATGATAAATTAGAGGGTTGTTAGGTTGAAACTAAGATGTAAGTATAGCCAATTATGTAGTGATATGCTATAATTCATTGTGAAACCCATTAATCTCTCCACACATCCCTAAAACATCAGCTTAGACTACAACAAATTCATCATGCCTCACCAATTTTTTTATGTCCATTTGAAGCTAAGAAATCATTGGATGTGAAGTTCTAGAATCCATGTCATCAGTAGGAGTCTTAGGAGTTTCTTTCCCCCATTTTCTTCCTCGAGTACCCAGACCTGCCATATACCAACCCTAGGAGGGTTTTGACCCCAAAAAAAGTGTACCAAGAAATGGTACTATTGTGATCACTTTATCAAGATGAATCCAATGACTACCTTTGTATACTAGGGTGAAAATTTTGATACCAAAAAACTGTACCAACAGAATATACCATTGTGATCATCTCATCAAGATGAATCCAATGATGGTAATTATGCAAGAGGAATTTTTTTTCCCAAACTTATTATTATTATTATTATTATTATTATTATTGTTATTATTGTTATTATTATTATTTTAAAAAGTGTTTCGAGCAATACTATGTTGATGAAAAAAATAATTCTTCCCAGATTGCAAGTTATGTTTTTTCACTCTCACCACTCCTAGAAGCCACACCTCACTAGATCTAAAAAAACATCATATAAAATTACTTAAATCAAAGCTCTGTACCACTTGTAATGAAATTACTTATATATTCACATAGAATTATTTTATATTACATAGAATAATAAAATATGAGAGATCACACAATGATAATTGACAGTAGAATAGAATATTGGATAATAGAGTAAAGCCACCTCGAGGGGGAAACCTCTACAATAATTTACTAATAGCATAATACTTCACATAATGCATAAAGACTAATGACTACCTTCTATATATAGTCTACTTATCCAAGGTTATTCCATAGACTAACCTAACTAAAAACATATAGAAATGTAACAAGCAAATAAAAGAGGTATATAAGCCACATGTTGGCCACATATATCCCTAGACACACCAATGGTCAAGGTTGTAACACATATGTTGAGGGGGATCATTTGGAATGATTTATCCATGAGGATGATTCCTCCAATGTGCTCCCATTCATCCTCTATTTCCATAAAAATTCAAAGAGTTGGTAAGTAAAGAGTTCAGAACATTCCAAAAGGTAGGGTCATTGGCATCAAAATGCAAGAAAATATGGGTTTCCTAGTTAAATGGCCTAGAAAATGTATTATCAACCCTATTACCATGAAATAATTATCCACCTCAAGATCTACCCTATGAAGTAGTAGATTCACTACATCGATCATCATCATGACCCCAAACATCTCTACCTAAATCATTTGAACCTAGATGCTAGCCTGGCATCTAATAAAGTATGCTAAAATAAGCATTTTATACAACTTAGCTCAAATACTTCCTAATTTTCATGATCTTAGAAAAATAATGCAACAAATTATTGAATTTGAAACAAAATTTAAATAACACTTATATAACCATCATTGTGTATAAAAATTAATCATTCCATCCTCTTTAAAACCATACTAAAGTAACAACTACTAGCCTAAGAAAACCATACATTATTATTTCATAATTCTCATTCCACTTTCAATAAAATGATAAATATGACATAATCAAATATATTAAACCCTTGATGTTCAATTTTAATAACTACCAGCCTAAGAAAACCATGCATTATTCTATCATAATTCTCATGCCACTTTCAATAAAATGATAAATATGACATAATCAAATATATGAAACCCTTGATGTTCAATTTTTAGGTAGGTGTGTGTGTGTGTGTGTGTGCGCGCGCGCGCGTGTGCGTCTGTGTGCGCGCGCGCGTGTGCATGAGAGAGAGAGAGAGAGAGAGAGAGAGAGAGAGAGAGAGAGAGAGAGAGAGAGAGAGAGAGAGAGAACTTAGGGCACAATCAACTTAAGGTAATTATTATATTTTAATTTTAGTTTTAGGGTTTTGAAATTGAAATAAAAAATATTTTAAAGGCTAATATGGATGTGGTTAAGATATTTTAGTAGATCTTATTATATATTTTGTAATTATAAAAATATGAAAATGTTTTGATTATTATTTGGCATAGTCAGTTTATTATTTATACTCTTTGATAATTGTGAAAAGCAAGGATGACATAACTAAAAAATTATTCAAAACAATTTTATAGTTTTAAAATTATAAACTATATAATAAGATCTACCAAAATGTCTTAACAACATCCATATTGGCCTTTCAAAAAAAATTTAATTTCAATTAACAAACCATGCCAACTGGAATATAATTATTACCTTAAACATTTAAAAACAAAATATAGTATTATCATGAGGATCTAGGACTCTTTTTGTGTAGTACATATGGTAAGATCATGTGTAGTACTTAGTATAAATTGAGTACAGACCACAAATCACACTTTAAAAATTTTGGCAGATCTTATTATATAGTTTGTAAGTTTAAAATTCTGAAAATGTTTTGAATATTCTTTAGTGCCACATGCTCTTCCTTCTATATAGTTTTAACAACTAAAAATAATAATAATAATAATAAATACTTTTCAAACCTAATGTTTGTTTTTTTTGGCATTGAATGAGGTACAAGTGAAATTAAAGCTATGGGAACCAAAGTTAAGATTTTTCCCCATTTTTTTTCACAATCCTCCCACCACATTAAAGAAAATAGTAAAGAAGCCATAATCAAATACATGAAACCAAAATCCATACAAATTCTTGGCCCATATATATATATATATATATATATATATATATATATATATATATATATATATATATATATATATATGAAACTCATAGGGCCAGGAATTTGTATGGATTTTAGTTTCATGTATTTGATTATGGCCTCTTTACTATTTTATTGAAAGTGATATGAGGATTGTGAAATAAAAAATGGGGAAAAATCTCAACTTTGATTCCCATAGCTTTAATTTCACCTGCACCACATTCAATGCTAAAAACAATAAACATTAGGTTTGATATATATATATATATATATCAAACTCATAGGGCTAGGAATTTGTAATAGTAAACATGCCATAATCAAATACATGAAACTAAAATCCATACAAATTCTTGGCCCTATGAGTTTCCTGTATATATAAATTCAAAAATCTGAAACCAATATTTCTAATTTTGACCATGCCAAATAATTAAATGCTCTTTTTGAACAAAATTTCCTCAAACATTTATAAAATGTTTAATAAGTATATGAGGACCACTTAGGACATAATAAACTTAAGATAATAAGAATATTTTTTCAATTATGTCATCCTCACTTTTCACAGAAGTATCTTGCATGCCATTATCTCTCAGAGAAAATTAGTTGTTTGTTTAAAATAAGTATGTGGTAAAGACCAACCAAATAATATATTAAATTGAGTATAGCAAAAATTGTGATAAAAAATTAGGTTATAGAGTATAAATAAAAAATTGACTATTGAGCCATAGGGCAAGACTCTGTGTGTGTATGTGTGTGTGTGTGTGTGTGTGTGTGTGTGTGTGTGTGTGTGTGTGTGTGTGTGTGTGTGTGTGTGTGTGTGTGTGTGTGTGTGAGAGAGAGAGAGAGAGAGAGAGAGAGAGAGAGAGAGAGAGAGAGAGAGAGAGAGAGAGAGAGAGAGAGAGACCACTTAGGGAAAAATCAACTTAAGGTAATTATTATATTTTAATTTTAGTTTTAGGGTTTTGAAATTGAAATAAAAAATATTTTAAAGGCCAATATGGATGTGGTTAAGACATTTTAGCAGATCTTATTATATAGTTTGTAATTTTAAAAATATGAAAATGTTTTGATTATTATTTGGCATAGCCAGTTTATTATTTATACTCTTTGACAATTGTGAAAAGTAAGAATGACATAACTGAAAAAATATTCAAAACATTTTTATAGTTTTAAAATTATAAACTATATAATAAGATCTGCCAAAATGTCTTAACCACATCCATATTGGCCTTTCAAATATTTTTTTATTTCAATTAACAAACCATGCCAACTGGAATATAATTATTACCTTAAACATTTAAAAACAAAATACAATATTATCATGAGGCTCTAGGACTCTTTTTGTGTAGTACATATGGTAAGATCATGTGTAGTACTTAGTATAAATTGAGTACAGACCACAAATCACACTTTAAGCATTTTGGCAGATCTTATTATAGAGTTTGTAAGTTTAAAATTTTGAAGATATTTTGAATATTCTTTGGTGCCACATGCTCTTCCTTCTATATAGTTTTAATAACTAAAACTAATAATAATAAATAATTTTCAAACCTAATGTTTATTTTTTTTGGCATTGAATGTAGTTCAAGTGAAATTAAAGCTATGGGAATCAAAGTTAAGATTTTTCCCCATTTTTTATTTCACAATCCTCATGCCACTTTAAATAAAATAGCAAAGAGGCCATAATCAAATACATGAAACTAAAATCCGTACAAATTATTGGCCCTATGAGTTTCATTTATATAAATAGGCCATAATAAAAAACATGAAACTAAAATTCATACAAATTATTGGCCCTATGAGTTTCCTATATATATAAATTCAAAAATCTAAAACCGATATTTCTAATTTTGACCATGCCAAATAATCAAATGCTCTTTTTGAACAAAATTTCCTCAGACATTTTAGTAAAATGTTTAATAAGTATATGAGGACCACTTAGGACACAATAAATTTAAGATAATAAGAATATTTTTTCAATTATGTCATCCTCACTTTTCATAGAAGTATCTTGCATGCCATTATTTCTCAGAGGAAATTAGTTGTTTGTTTGTTTAAAATAAGTATGTGGTAAAGACCAACCAAATAATATATTAAATTGAGTATAGCAAAAATTGTGATAAAAAATCAGGTTATAGAGTATAAATAAAAAAACTAACTATTGGGCCATAGGGCAAGACTCTGTGTGTGTGTGTGTGTGTGAAGACCAACTAAATAATATATTAAATTAAGTAAAGCAAAAATTGTGGAAAAAAATTAGGGTATAGAGTATCAATAATAAATTGATTATGGGGCCATAGGGTAAGACTATAAGAGTATATATATATATATATATATATATATATATATATATATATATATATATGTATATGTATATGTATATGTATATGTATATGTATATGTATATGTATATGTATATGTATATGTATGTGTGTGTGTACCAACCAAATAATATATTAAATTAAGTATAGAAAAAATTGTAACAAAAAATTAGGGTATAGGGTATGAATAATAAACCGACTATGGGGTCATAAGGCAAGACTATGTATGTATGTATGTACATATACATATATATAGTCTTGCTCTATGGCCCCATAGTCATTTTATTATTTATATTTTGTACCCTAATTTTGTGTCATAATGTTTTAATTAGTTTAATATATTATTTGGTTAGTCTTTAGTTTTATGATGCTAAACCCTAGACAAACAAGAAATTGATTTTCTCTAAGAAATAATGACATGCAAGATACTTGTTTTAAATAATGCATAAATAATAAAGTGACTTATATTATGTGGTTGGTCTTTACCACATACTTCTTTTAAACAAATAAGAAATTTATTTCCTCTGAGAAATAATGGCATGCAATATACTTATTTTAAATAACGCACAAATAAAAAATGAATTATATTATGTGGTTGGTCTTTACCACATACTTATTTTAAATAATCAAGAAACTCATTTCTTTTAAGAAACAATGGCATATAAGATACTTCTTTTAAACAAAATGAATAAATGTAGTAGAGCTTCATGATCATTTCAACCATATTTTTGACTAACCCAAAAATACCTATTTCATAGATTTTGAGTTTAATGAAATGATTTGTAGATATATGAAATTTCTAAGAAAAAAAAAATGCACAATATTTGTATAAAATATCTTTAAATAAATACTTTTTAGGAAACCTATTATCATATTTATTCATTTCAAGACAGATGACTGTGCATGAAAATAACTTATCTCAATCTTTAAAACTAAAAAAACACTAGTCCATACTTTCAATTAAAAGTAAACCAACTTATAAATTGTCTATGCCTTTATTTTCAACCTCTCATTCTAAGCTTCTGACTACCAGAGCTTTGTATCTGATAAGAACTTGCATAAATAACAAGAAAATTTGAGACACTGTCACATATGTATTCAATCAACTTCCATTAATCCCAAAAATGATGTGTTAGACCAACATTAAATTTTGCTTTGGGGCCCCTCAATATGTTGCCACCAATTCACTAAAGAAATGGGTCAAAATCCAAACCTTGATCCCTATATCTTTGATTCCACTTGCACTACATTCAATGCTAGAAATAAAATAAACATTATGATTGAAAATTATTTATTATTAAAAAAATTAGTTATTGAAAACCATATAGAAGAAATAATATGTTTCACCAAATAATAATTAAAATATTTTCATAGTAAAATATAATTATTACCTTAAGCTTATTATGTCATGGGTGGTTTTTATTATTTACATACATATATACTTGGTGATTCTAGACTAACCTATACATGTCTCATATAATTTTCTAGTGATTCAAACCCATACATGTATAGTAATTCTAGTAAATCTATGTCTCAAAATAAAATCAAGTATGATCTATAAGGTGAATCTGTGTTCCAAACGATGAAATTATATAAAATTGAGGTTATTTGACCAATGTATATTTTCACAAAATTAAACATTTTCAAAATTGCAAAAACCCATTATATCCTTTTGGCTATAAATAGCCTCTAAATGTTTCCCTGATTTCTATAGAATGCCATCAAATTTTATGAAATGCCATCATAGAAAAGGTTAAATCTTTTACTTAACTAGAGAACAAGAAAAAGAGGGTTTTAATAGTTTCACTTAATTTTTAGGGATTGTTTCTACATCACCATCATTTTCTTTCTTGTCTAAAACAAAATCAATTAGCACCTTACCATCCAAAAGTTAATTGAAGCTTGCAGTAAAACAAAATCTTAGTAAATCCATGAATAGATTCAATAATTCACCATAATAAACCTAAAATTTGACTATATTTTCACTTTGTGTTGATTTACATCTTTCAAAATGTTGTCAATGAAAAATTAAATTTCAGCATAGCTAATAAGAACTGTACATTATCAACAACAAATAGCTAAGTCAAAAACAAACCCTTACCTTCTTTTCACTAGTAGTCTCAATGTCATCTTTTTGGCTTAAAATTTTATTAACTTATCCATCAATCCAAGCTAATTTTGGGTCTTTTACCAATACATGTAAACCTAGTATATTGTTGATAGGTCTTATGTGTATCTAAATCAGTAAGACAAGTAAGGATATCCCTAAAATCAAAGTCAAAAAAAATTGCATGTTATTTTCAAAGATAAAAACTAATTTAGTCAAATATATTAATATAAATTAATATAATTAGTGATATTTTTATTCCTTATCATTAATGGGTTGATCAAAACTAGTGCGAGCAACATTAGAAGGAAGAGCAGTGGGACATCTCTTTTATAAGTGACAGTTGGTGTTCTTGGGATCAAAAATAGTTGTGTTTTTCTCTCATCCAGTAGTTATAAATATCCAAACTTTGAAATAAGACATAGAGATATAGTTAAACACTATAAAATCTCCCAATTCTATTGCATTATGATGAACAAATTTGTACCAACCCTGTTTAAACTCTATTTGGGTACTAGTGTATGGATTGAATACAAAATATGATCTTGAAATTATTTTAAACATGTTATAAATCCATTGATCATTGTATAAAAATATGTGACCAAAATTATAATAAAAATAGTATAAAATATGAGTTAAATATATAGGCATATGTTTAAGTAAAATAAAAGCTAAAAAAATTGTAATATTTTCATATTATATGCATGCAAATAAATTCAAAGCATCAATTTCAATAATATAGGAACAATGATATAATATATATTGTTTTAAATATTTGACTATTTATGTTATTTGAAAAGTATTATGTAGAAGATCAATATAGATATAACTATTACAGTTGTAAAAGCTTAACCACAATAAGAAAAGAAAAGAATTTAGATGTCTGGATATAAATGTGTAATAAGTTTAAAGTAATGAATTAGACAATATAACTAGTCAACATAATTATGAAAGCATTAACGAAGTCCAAAAAGTGTCATTATTATGTCTTTAAAATATTGATATATCCTGAAGTAAAAAAGAAGCAAAGCAAGAAAGAGACATATTAGTAAAATGCAGAAATAGATATCTAAAGCTCAAAAACATTTATGTAAATAAAAATTGTAAACAACTTACCAATTTAGAATCATGATTCATTCTTATTTAATATTAAAAATAATATTATCCATTGCAATTTTAAATGTCCCATTTACTTTGAATTTATGTAATAGTAAGACAGTTGCTAAAATGTCTTGATTGTATTGTTCAAATGATATCGATGTTAGTTATGATAGAAAAGTATGAAGCGTTGGTTTATGAAATATGCACTCAATTTTGCCATCTTTTGTATGGCTATTACATGTCAATGCATGAACATAGGAAAGCCTCAAATTTGGAGGTCACCTTAGATAATATAAATAATCATTGTCATGATCATCCATTGTGTTAATTTCATGCTTACAAGAATTTCATATTGTCTGGAAGGGAGTCAAGTAAATATTTTTTGGTTTTAGTATTCCCATGGCTTGCAGGTCTTACTAGTAGCCAATGATTTATTTTATCATAATCAATAAGTAAAGGATATAATTTGAAATTGTTCCTAGTCAACAAAAAAGAGAGAAGAAAATGAATACTTACTTCAATGTTTGTTGTTGTGATTGTTTGCAAGTGTTTCATGGTGCATTCGTCATCTAGAGGTTTGATTAAAGAAGTAGAATTTGCTCAAAAAGTTTGAGAGATTTTCGGACCTTTATGAATAATGTTTTTGAAAATGTAGATAGATTTTTTTTTGGACATTACCTAAACTTATATTTCATGGCAAAATTTATGATGTTGTTCACTAAGATGAATACGAAAAGCAAATAGATTTGGTGAATTTAAAAATAGATGAAAAGCTTAATGTAAGGAAAAGCAATGTGAAAATAAAAATAGACTTATAATTGAAGTGTTATATTTTATTTCTCCATCTTTTGACATGAAATTAAATTGTGTATTTGTTTATTGGCATCCTATAACCAAAGTTCCAAATGATCTAACTAAGTATGAATCATTGAAATCCATAATATCATAAATTGTACTATCAGGTGTGATTTTTTATTTTTTGTAGCCTACGTGTATATTTTGTATGCTTGACTTTGTAGTTAGCAAAATACAAAAGGAAATATCTCCTCTTTCATATTTTATTTTTTATTTGATCAGAAAGTCTAAAATGAAAATAATTTTGACTAGAAGTGGTATTTGAGTGCTAATAGTGTTAATTGAGACTACCTATCCCTAGCTTAACCCTGGACCTATCTTATAACCTATTTTCACAGTTATCTAATCTTCATGTAGGCCACAAGCATCATTAATCATCCCTAAAGTAGTCCTAGACCCTCATTATTATATCTTGACCCTTCATATCTAGTGTTTTACCACTTAGACACTAGTAACATAATAAGGATAGTAAATTCGCATGGTATTAGTGTCCTAACAATGGTGTTAATGTCTTTTTCCTCCCTTTTCACAAATAAATATTTTTTTAAATATAAAACCTCCTAAGGTCATCCTAGACCTATTTTATCCCCTGCACAAGCATCAAAATGGTATAAATACATGAATTTTATCCCTTTAACCACTATATGGAAATCAAAAACAAATTACATATGCAAACTCAGAACAAGTTATGCACAATTAAAGTTATCAATCATTATTCTACCCTAATTCTACATACTACCATCTACAACATTCCTAGCTTCAAATTACCCAGATTTCTAGTCTTAAGAACATTTAAAGAACTCAATTAAACTATCATACTAGCCTCACTTGCACTTGCACTAGCACTTAGGTGTGGAGAATTACATTGGGCTTAATCCCTCTTCATAGTATTAGTATGTAGGCAACTCTCATCATAACAAGGTGTTGAGGATATCTAGCCTACCCCATAAATAAACACATTTTTTAGCTTGTATCAACTAGATGCCATAAAAACATGGAGCATTAGGGTTTGGTCACAAATTTAATCAAAATAAGAAATACACAAGGTTTCATAACTCATGTAAATAGGAATAAAGCTCACTGATCTAGACACAGGTGCACTCAGAATCTCAAGACTTAGGCGGGGAGAACTACATCAAGATTTATCCCTCTTTGGAGTATTGGTATGTAGATAACTCTCATCACAATTGGGTGTTGAGGATATCCAACCTATCCCACTAAAAAACACACTTTTCAACTTGTATCAATGGGATATTGCAATAACATGGAGAATTAAGGGTTTATCACAAATTTGATCAAAATAGGTAATATACAATGTTTCATAATTCATGAAGGTAGGAATAAATCTCACATATCTAGACACGAGTACACCTATAAGCTCAAGATAGTCCTACATAGGGGACACTACCATCAAAATAAGGACACTAATACCACATATCCAATAATGCTGCTACTATCTAATTAGGGCACTACTATCTAGGGAGGGTTATGATAATAATATATATTTGTAACATTTAGATTAGCCTTTGACCTAATTTATAGCCTCTATATCATCCATCTTAGTCATTTTATAGCTAATTTATTACTTGCATTATTTATTTAAATTTTTATAAAGGTTAAAATGAGTCAATTCTACAATAAATTAGTGGTTGTATTTATTGTATATTATTACCCTGATTCGATATACTTGTCTCTTTAACAAACATAGGATTTATACTTTCTAAGTCCTAAAAGGTTAAAATAGTATGTTTCAAATTTTTGTATCAATTTATTGATGATATTAATTGTTATAGTCATTTGACCATGAACACCAACCAAACTAGTATGTTGTATCTTTGCCTTAATCAAAGACCCAAGATTTGTGATATGAGCAGGGTCATAAATAGTCAAAATATCTGTTTCAAAAATAGTAACAACTTTTCAAGCATAAATGTCTAATATTATAGATGAATAATTTGGTTTTGTCTTTTTGCTAAAAAGAAAGGTATTTTTTTTATGTGGTAACAAGATAAGTAATAATCTAGCATGTTTTTTTCTTTTTTCAAAAGACTAGTATTCAATAAGCAATGTAAATAACTAGATCTGATTTAATATTTACCATTTTTGTAGCTATTGTTGAGGAGGGTTTATTTCATTACTATTGGATAAATTTGGTACTGGTTGTTTAGTAACATTTTCATCTTCCAAAATATTTGCTTTTGAATCCATTGATTTTCCTTCTTTTGCTAGAATAGCATGAATGAATCCAATCAATAACCTTTATATTGTATATGAGCAATAGGCTACGAATAAAAGTAGTAATAATGAATAAATAATTAAGTGGTAAATATGTGGCAAATTTTTATTTTTCCTTAATTTTAATGATTAATCATTCTTGTCTATGACTATACAAACAACCTCATGATTAGTCCAATATGTTTCTATTGTTATGATCTAAATATGTTATTTTGAATTGTTTAACCAAACATTATCTATGATTTTATTCATATATTACTTTTGTCTACGTGGAAAAAAATGCATATTAGAAGCTAACATTTTCTTTCTAAATAACATTGCTAATTTGTTAGAAATAGACATGCCATTATTTAAAAGGTCTCCTAGTATGTAGATTTATTTGGATTTGTATGCATTTAAAAATGTATTTTCAACAACATTTATGATATCAAAGATAAAATCAGAGGAGGAAGCATGTATATGACTAATTATAAATTCATGTTCATGTATTAGGGAATTTAGTGTTCATGATTCCACTTTATTTGTAGTGTATTGCATTAGATTTGAGGTGATAACATGTCTTTGGACACATATCATTATACCATGTACATTGTGTATTGAATTACAAGACGTGAAATTTGGGATATTATTAATGAAGATGTAATGCATATTCCTTGCAAGCATAGTATATCGCATTTCATTAATTCATGATCATTGATAATGTCTTCAAGATGGGGGAAAATATTATGAGTGTTCAATGAAGATATAATAATATATGAAGCAAATGTATTTGATCCAAGACTATGATGCAACACCCATTTAGAGTTCAATTCTAATCATGACATTTCAATGGAAATTTAGTTTTTAACTCTAAAGTTTTTATTTGTAAATGGAATTAGCAAATATAATGAATCAATAGTTTTCACATGAAAAAGAGTTGTATATGCCAAAATATGTTTTGCTACACCAAGTGGTTTGAATTCAAATCCTTTCAAGGTGAGGCCTTAAGACCTATGTATAGTATGGGCATAAGCTAATCGTATTGGGAACTGAACCCATATTATTAAGAGCTTTTTGTAAGCAAGCATGTGAACTGACCTTGAGACTCAAAAAATAGGAGTCCAATTTGGATAAATATTACTTTTATATAGATGAAAATTTTTCATTCTTTACAAATTTCCAATGTTGACATTATTGAATTTTACCCAAATAATGTCATTGTCATGTTCTTTGGTGTAGAGTTTAAATATATTGTCTAAACCATTGACAAGGCCATATTACATATCATAATTTCTCATAAAAATTTCTACTAACATATTGGGATTCAAAATGATTTTTGTTGGTAGACATATAACATTATCATATCCTTATTTTTCATTATATGTATCATCTTCTTTGTCTATTACATGGCTAACAATTTCTTCATGTAGAACAATTCTTAGCATTTTGTTATTGTGTGCCTTGACATCATCATTCAAGTAAAAAAGATATGGAAATAAATGATCATTTAGTGTTGGAGTTAAGCATTTATTATTATGATATGTTATATCATTATTTATATGTGAGCATGTGCATATTCTATTTAGTATTGACACAAAGATCTCATATTTTTGGCACATTGTTTGGTGTAACTAATAACATTTTATGTTTTCTTGCCAAAATAAATAAGTAATTTGTTCATTATTCATTTTTGGATGTAAAAAAATTAGACAATCATTTATATTTTGAATTTGATAGAAGTCTCCCCAAAATATCATGTCTACATTGCCAAAGTACATAGTGGGAAAATGTGTTATGTCACGTAATCACTTGTCAATGTAATATAACATTTTTGCTCTTATAATTGAGATTTTGTCAATCAATACTTATACCATTTCGTAACAAATCAAGATGTTCATTATTTAATGGAATCAATTCTAACTTGTTAAAGGGTAATGAAATGTAGAATGCAATGTCACTCCTCCTACATTGTATGTAGCCTTATCTATATATGTAAGAATTAGACCTTTTGGCTTGTGTGGATCAGTATGCCTACTATTATAAACAAGTACAATGGTTTGTTTTTGTTTATACAATTTTTATATGTAATATCTTTAACAATTGATCTTTACTCTTCATTTAACATATGTTTATCCTTGTAGCAATTGAAAATATTATAAATGAATGGGTGATGTTCAATGTCAAATGGTTTTAAAATTTGTTTACTTGATATAAATATTGGTTATGCAAATTTCATTTGCAAATCATAGTCCTCTTGCATATTTTTTGTTTTTGTCATACAAAATCTATTATCAGATGTATTTTCAGTATCAAGTTCAAGTTGCCAAGCAACATGTTCCATGTTCCCCGAAATAAAATTTATGTCATAATTAAACTTGGACTCATTTAGTTTTATGGTATTGATTTGAATATTATATCCTTTCTTCCATATTTTGAGACCTTGCTTTAAAATATTTTCATTTTTTAAAAACGATACATATAGCAATAGCCATTCACAACAATAGTTTTCAATGTCAAGATGTTTTTTTTTCAATTTACAAAGTTTATGACATGTGTTTTTTATTTTCAATGGCTTTCCATTTTTCCTGTACTGAGAAATAAATTTAGCCAAATAAATACAGTTAATGGTGATATGACATGCAATATAATGGTCTATAAGAGACTGACATATTACATTTTTGGATTCATCTAGTTCATGCCTGAGAATAATTAATGGTTTTAAAATAAATGTGTGTTCATCAAGGCAAGAGTTATTGATAAAAGTACATATCCTTGAACAATGATTTAGTGGCAATGATAGGACCAAGTAAACATCTTATCATGTAGACATTTGTTGATATTTTAGCATTGTGTTTCCAAGTCTATGCAACATCTGAATGGCATTTATGTTTTTTGTTGCATGTTTTTTTGTATCTGCTTATAATCATGTGTGATTTTTGAATTTCCCTTTGTCATGTATGATTTATAGTATGTTGTTATAGCATATATATTTATAATAAATTGTGAATTTGTATTAGCTTACCATAAATATGGCATGTTTATTATGAAACTATTGATCCATACTTATGATGGTTTATGTGCAAAGAAAATGGTAGGTTGTTTTATTGTACTTTGTATTATTTATATCTACTAAGGCATATTCATGTCAAGGTCATGTAAGAAACTGTTAAAGTCATCAAAAGAAGTATATCATTTTTTCCTTAATATCAAATACATTTGATTTAATGTTTTTTTTACAATTTTAGTTTTTCTTCAAAAAGTTCAAGCATTATTTTTTTTGCATTAGTAGTTGTGGAAAGTTGTACCTATAATTTTTTCCTTTCTTTTTCTGTAGCTACTAGTATGATGGTGTATATACAAGTTGGCTATGTCATGTTCCAAAACATTAGTATCATAAGTTATGTACTTGTCTATAAAATGTATAATTATTGAATTTTGATCCTTTCCATATATATCGGTGCTTATTTTATTTATACTAACCAATGATCATGAGCATTTACTCTATGTTAAAATATTGTCACAAAAAATAATCTATGATTTTTCTTAGTAATAATTCATCATTACATATAATTTGTCTTAATGCATTGATGTGATGTCAATAATAACATGTACATGTGACTGGATCTGTTTTCAACATAAAAAATCATCATTTGATTTATTGAATCCATCAAATCTGAAACTATTTTTTGTTGTATTTTAGATATAATTGTTTCAATGTATTCATCAATGGTTACCAATGATTTTTGACACTTGTAAAATTCAATAAATATGTTGGTGGTCCTAATTGGTGTATCACGTCAAAGACACTTTTTTATACCTTACATGTAATCAGGGGAGATATGTATTTTTTTGAAATCTACATATCTAATTTCTAATTTAAGAAACTTTTAGAGGTTTGGTTTGTATTTGATATCCTTTTCTAAAGGATTTCTTCCCTTTAGCTGGTCTTTTTTAATTTGAACCACATATTATTTCCAGCTTGATCTATGATTTTTTTATTTCCTAGAAGAACAAATTGGTAAGCTAATATGCAAATCAATGATTAGCATGTAGCAACTTCCATCGTGCAATTTTTTAGTAAGTGAATCTTGAAATCACATCTTCATCATGAGGATCTTCAAAAAAAAAGTATTGAAAATTTCATTTCTTTCAATTCCTTATCTTTAAAAACTCCAAGTGGGTGATTTTTTTCAGCCAATGCTATTAAAATTACCTTGTCTTAGAATGCAGCAATACATGCTAAATTTGTAAAGCCATGATCTAGAATGTCATTAGAATAGGTTTCACTTATGTTAGAATACATAGTTACCTCATTATCACTATTCATTTTATATTCACTAGAAATAATATTGTTAAATGCATCATCTATAATACTAGAAACTATGAATGGTTTCAAATAAGAGTTAATTTGCATAGTATGAGCAATATACAATTTTATTGTACATAGTTCTTGTAATGATTTCATAATAAGTTTTGGGTGAATGGTTCCTTTTTTATATGTATTTATTTATTCTAATCATCATTTAGAGATATGGTAATTTTTTTCCTTTCATCTGTGGATCTAGGCAACATTCTTTGTATTTTATCAACATTCGATGACACATTCATAATTGGACCTTTTAGTCTATGTTACAATTTATTGTACCCTAAATCTCTTATTTGAAAAAATGCAATTATCAATGAAATAAGCCTTTATTCAAGGTATGATAGCATAACCACATATTTTAGGTGCTTATTCATTCTAATATTAGAAGGCATCACAAATTAAGGAAGTGTTCCATTTTTCAATGATTGGTTGCAATTTGCAAATTTTTTTTACAAGAGGCTTTACTATTTGGGGATAATTGTTGGCATGTGCTATTTTCAACTTCATTAAAAAGCTTAATATTATGTTTTAAATGTATTTGCTTACAAAGAGCATAAACATGTATAGGAGTGTTAGTGATTTTTTTGTTAAAAGCATGTATCACCTTTATGTTGAGGTTATTGATAGTTTTTGTGTTTGTGTTTTTTTCAAGTGCAATTTTTAATGATTGTAGAAAAGAACAATTATTTATTTTATGTGGTCTGTGTATGTAACTAGAAAAATCATTTACTTGTGCCTCACTATGTTTATTCACCATCAAAGGTTCATAATGTCTATTATATGTATTTATTTTTAAAAATATCATGTTGTATATGGGTTTTGGCTTAGCACAATCATTATAGATTGTGAAAATCTATTGGTTGATCAATGACCATAGGTAAATTCTTACTTTTTTAATATATGAAACCCACTGGATATAAAACTTGATAACTTCTATTCTACCTTCATCATAGATCGAAACCATCTTAAAAATACATGTTTGCTAATTTACAATAGTTGGAATGTTTTTAATAACATCACTTATTAAGTTTTGATCCAAATAAGCATATCTTTTTACATCTTTAAATACAATTACATTATAAAAAAATCATGATGCATAGCATCACAAAGATCATATGTCAAAATTATTATTCTCTAAATGATAAATGGAATTGAATATGTTATCATCATAGCAAGATGTGTTTTTCAATATTATAGATAGTTCACTTAGTTGCATATTTATAGCATTTATTTCCCAATAAAAATATAGCATATCACAGGTTCTTGTTAAAGTTATTTGTCTCAAGGGGCCTTGGTATTTTCATAATTTCTTATAGTACAGAGAATTATAATGACCTGACATCAGGTTTGGGTCATGGAACAATATGCAATAAGGAGGTGAATATATGTTTTTGTTAAAGTGGAAGTATTTTTTTCCTTATTAATGACCAAACACATATGGAGATGTTCATCCATTTAGAAATCCAATTTATATAGAAATTGTCACCCCATAAGCCATGTTCACCATTTGTTGTGCATGAAGTTTTTGAAATTTGTATTTGACAAAAGTATGTCTTTATGTTGTGTACTTGATTCAATTTATAAATCTCTTAATTATTCAATTCTAGTTGCAAAGATCTTACTACATCAGAGTCATTATTTTCTAAACAATTCTGAAAATGTTATATAATTCCAACATGAATCTCTATTGATGTGCTAAAAAAATGCATTAAGACTTGAAATGCATTAAACAAGTAGTCATCAACATTATATTAAAATAATACAAGTTCTAAAAATGTCTTCTCTATGCAAAACAATGTCTATGCTATGGGAATTAGCCTAGTTTGATGGCATGTCCTCCTCTAGAAAAATTAATTGCTAATCACTATGTGCATGTATTGTTTCTTGATTTGCATTTGCGAATTTCATTCTGTAATGTTAAACAAGTCACAGCTGAAGATTTTTATTAAAAAAAAAATTATCAACTTTACAATGTCTTAATTTTCAAATGAAAGTTGGGTCACCAGATAAAATAATTGAAAAATTTTGAAGTCTTTAAAAATATTTATATAAAGTTAAGTTGCACAATAAAATTTAAAGATCGACTATGGTAAAATATAATCAATGGATTGATTCAGTAATAAGAATACAATTCAGAAAACAAGTGTGGATGATTACAACTTTGACATAACTTTTTTTGGACATTAGAAGTAATCAAAGTTTTTAAATACTTATTCACATACAAAATGTTTATTAATAAAACTCTGCATTTCAGTTTTCCTTTATTAAAATTAATTTTATTTAAAATTAACAAGACTACCTATTTTTACCTTGAGAAATGTCTAATTTGAATTGAGTATGAAAGAAAAAATTTCTACTAATGTAATTCCCTTCTATCAAAAAAATTATGTAAACTACTCTTTAGGATGCAGGGGAATAATATCAAACCATGGCAAGCCTTAAATCTTCATCACATTTAAATTTTTATATAATTTATAAGTCCTAACCTCATTTTCAAAGATTTGTAAATGTGGATCATGCTCATATTTATAAGCGACGTTCCTAAATTTATGTATGGTCTACTAGGGTCCATTTTTACTATTCTACCACAACCCTTTAACATTCTTTGTTCAATTTTAAACTATTCTATTTTGAGAAATTATGTTAAATATAATATCAATCTAAGTCATGGTCTGGATTGATATTGTTGTAATATTTTAGAATTACTTTGAACAAGTTTGACCAAAACTAGTGAAATTTGCTCTTTCAATTTGATAAATTTGTCAAATCTATATAAATTATCATAAGAATTTTGCATTTCAACCCATTTTTGTGACTACAGATCAATAAATGACTAGTTTTCCATATTCATAGCATTATCAATTGTAAATAAGCTAGCTTAAATAAAAAAATGCAATTTATCATAGCATAAGTGCTCCACAAATAATCTTCTAAGCTAAAAATAATAAAAAGTGACCTAATAGTTTGAATTTTATCGATTAAATTTAATATAATAGTTGAGAGATTTTTAAATTTAAGGAAATCTATTTAAATTTGGATTTTTTTACCAAATATCTTCTTTTCTAGCTTTTTAGTTTTTTACATAATAATGTGAAAAAAAGTTTAGTCAAATGTAAGCTTATATGTGTGTTTTACTATAGTAGCAAACCAAGGAAAATAAATTGTTTTCTAGTTAGGAAATCATATAAATAATAAAGGTAAAATTATGAATCATTCAAGATCATGATCTAACAAATTCTTAAAAAGGAATCATACAAAAAATATATTATAAATATATTTAAAACAAACTATAAAATGAATTCAAGTGAAATAAATACATCTTCAATAGGTGGGTATTTTTTCACCCCTTTATCTAGAATGAACCATGAATAACATAGTAACTAATAAGAGCATTTTGGGCTTTATAATTCTCCCTATGAAAGTGCTATGGTCAAGGCCACATTGATATTTATAATGGAAAAGTCAGTGTAATATATACTTACATTGTAATAAGTGGTGTAAGGAAAGTACTATTGAACCCTAATATCGCTTGGTACTAAACTACCAGTGTGTTTTGCTAACCAACTATTAAAAGTCAAACTCGGGACCTCTCGACATGTGATAGGATTTACTCCTAAAGTGATGAAGCCGAAAAGGAAGAATAAATTCCACTAAGTCAAAAGTTAATATTCTAGTGGAAGAAATCCTAAAAATAGGGTGAACATTAAAATAATTAATAACAAAAAAAATTAATTATCAAAATATGTAATGTAATTGGTTACGAATATACATAATTTCATTAAAAACATAACCAATAATTATTTTTAATGTTTAAATTACACAATACAAAATATAAATAAATTTTAAGTTGTAAATGTGAAATATGTGTTAATAAATCTCCCACTATAAAAAGGATATATTAAAAAGTTTATGTAGAAGGAAATATCATGGAAATTGAGTACCTTCTAATCAAAATCTATGATATACAATTTTTTTTCCTTATAATAGTGTACACTATTTTCTTAATGTGGATGTTGTTAAAAAATTTATCTATCCATTTTCCCTCCTTTCATATTAAGTTTAAAATGTTATATTATATAATGCATTAATGTTTTTGGATACTTTTTAAAATTTAAATGTGGACTTCAACAATACACATGGTAATGCACAATAAGTTTTAAAATTGAGAAACAAGGGATCTTGGGACACAAATGCACCCAGAAAACAAAATTCTCTAGAACCAAACAGTTAAAAGTACTAATAAATACACATAAGAAATTATAAGAAATTTTTCAAAAAAAATTGTGATTTCTTGATTCATTATAACGAAAATTTCATCTAAATATTATACATGAAAATCTTTTCTCTTAGAATGTTTTTTTAACAATGCACCTAAACTAAGAAGCATACCCAAAGGTTTTGAACCAACATTATTGTGACATTTACCCAAGTGTACTTAGCCATAGCATTATGTAAGTGATGAAAAAACCTATCAGTTACTCCTCTTACACTATAAATTCAAGCATCAGTCTTTAATATGAAGTTTCACTTGATAAGACACTATTAGAATTCACTTTAATTCTATATCTAGTGAGGAAATTTGGTAGAAAATTTTAAATAAAATGAAACTTTAAAATATCTCAAAGAAAAAATATGGGATGAAATTCACAAGAAAACTACATATTTAGGTGCTCTCAAGAGCCAAAATTAAGAAAATCAAAAGTACAATCAAATGAAAAATATAAAATAAATATCAAATGTAAGAAGTAAAATCAACAACAAAGATATGAAAAGGTATTGCTTAATCATATGATAATTCCTTCGAATGCCTTGACACATAATAAAATTGAACCAAAACTATGAGAAAAATCTCAAAAAATTATGATTCCTTGACTCGTTATAAAGATAATTTCATCTAAGTATTATATATGGAAACCCTATATCTTCAAATGTTTTTTTTAACAATGCACATGAACTAAGAAGATAGGTATAATAATTGTATAAATTTTTTAATAATATAAAAGGATTAGAATACACTACCTTTGTGCCTATTTTTATAGAAAATATATATTAGGTGCTCTCCTACCTTTGTGCCTATTTTTATCAAATGCACTACTTGTGCATGATTCTTACTAGTCAACCAAGGACAAGTTACACTGGAATTCTTTGGAGTTGTTGTAAACCTGGTTTTATTCTTGATAAAGAGGCTCTGTTTAAACTTTACATATAGAATTTACAAGGATATGTTCTTAGTTTAATATTGCTTACCATATACAGGTAGATTTAGAGCACAAAAGATTAATTATTTCAAGATAAAATAAATTTATTACTTAATTGATCACTTGTGGAAATTTCTGCAATTCTTTCATCTTGTGAGTTAGCAAGTAAAAAGAGCATACCCAACACATTTTGAATAGCATTATTGTAACATTTAATTGAGTGTAAATTTATTTAGCAGTATACAAGTGATTAAAAAACCTAAAATTTATCCTCTTACAATATAAATTTAGGTATCAATATTTAGTATGAAGCTTTTCTTGGCAAGATATAGGATTGAATTCAAAAGAAAACTACTGTTATAAGTGGTTTCAAGAACTAAAACAAAGAAAATCAGAAGTATATTCAAATGAAAAGTATAAAATCAATATCAAATGTAAGAAGTAAAATCAATAGGAAATATATGCAAAGGGATTGTTCAATCATACCCTAGTTCCTTCAAATGCCTTAACACAGTAAAATTGAAGCAAAATTAAGGACCTATTCAAGTGTAATTTTTTTTAATTATTGTTAGCCTTTGATGTCATTAGTCTTAAAGGAATTAATAGCTCATTAGGAATTGTTAGCCACTTGTTCTCTTGACATCAACGTGGCATATTTTGGCACCATTCATCAAAAAGAAACCTTCTAGAATGCTTCCATCCTATGCATGCAATAAGAAAGGGAAGTATGCATAGTCTTGATAAAAATGGAATCTAATCTCTATTAAGGAATAAATATACCAAGGGAAGGCACAACACAGGAATGCAATAAAGGGGATTTTTCTTGGGAAAATAATATGTTTAAGGTATGTTAATCCTCTATACCTGCTTTTAGAGTGATATATATATATATATATATATATATATATATATATATATATATATATATATGTATATATATATATGTATATATATATATGTATATATATATATGTATATATATATATGTATATATATATATGTATATATATATATATATGTATATGTATATGTATATGTATATGTATATATATATGTATATGAATATATATATGTATATGTATATATATATATATATATGTATATGTATATATATATGTATATGTATATATATATATGTATATATATACATATATATATGTATATATATACATATATATATATATATATGTATATATATGTATAATATATACATATATATATACATATATATATATATATATGTATATATATATATATATATATGTATATACATATATATATGTATATATATATATGTATGTATATATATATGTATATATATATATATATATGTGTATATATATATATATATATGTATGTATGTATATATATATATATGTATGTATATATATATATATATATATATATATATATATACATATATATATATATACATACATATATATATATATATACATACATACATATATATATATATATATATATATATATATATATATATATATATTGGTCCATATTTTCTATCTAGTTTTCATATATTCGATATAGGGGAGGGGATGAAGAGGTGATGGGGTTTCAGGATTTACAGTGTAGACTATTTTACCCCAACATTCCCCTTATTCTTCTTAGAGAATGGGGACCTAGTTTGGTTTTGATTTGGCCCATGTTCTTTCTTAGGTTTTCTTCTTCATTCTATGGAATTTTTATGGTTTTCTCTTTAATATCAACACTCATAAGTATAAAAAATGGTGTTTTACATTTAGGACTAACTTAAATATGTCTTTTCAGAGTTTTATGCTTATGCAAGTTTTGGAGTCATGCACACTTTGAAGGACTTGGCCTTCTAAGTTTTTTCAATCACAAGTTTGACTTTTCAAAAAATTTGCACTTTGAAAATTCTTATGTTTGGAATTTCTTCATTGAACATTTTGTTTAGAATTTTTTTCATTAGCTTTTGTGGTCAGAGAATTTATTTGGGATTTTATGTTCATAGTTTTGCTTATTTTGAAGGATTTGGTTGTCAAAATTTTTTTTTGGGGTTTGTGCTCAAAGCCTTTGATTTGTGAGAGTTAGTTGGTTTGATACCAACATAAAACCCGATTCCTGACTACCAAAATCCCACTAGCTTAGCTAGTAAATAAGAACTACTTCACAACACTTGTCAAAAAATGCAAAGATGTAGATTCCCTGCTAAATAAGACAACAAGGTTTAAATTGTGTAAGTAAAGACACTTTTTAAATTTTGGGCCATAGAAATATATACATACATACATACATATATATATATATATATATATATATATATATATATATATATATATATATATATATATATATATATATATATAGGTCCATATTCATGTAAATAAATGCAACTATGGACAAGCCCTAGCCACTTGCACATCAAATGTAAAGATGCAACTAGCAAAAATAAGTTTTAAACATCTAGGAAATTAAATTTGAGAAAACCAGTATGGAGGAAATGGCTTCATCATCCCAGGTGTTTAGAAGAGTAATGCCACCATCTCAATTTTACATTAAATATTATATTAAGTATCCAAACATTATGTTCAACTCTACCATATTTAATGATCGATATGCCAAGTAAAAAGACCTATGGGATGTCATTTATTTTTTTGATGCCTTTTTCCCATGAAAAATATCTATCACCATCATAGAGCCAATTATTGACAGACCTACTCCCTCTCAGAAGATAAGGATTTCACTTTGTGTCATCCAATCCTAACGTTATGCCATGTATCGACCTACTACAAGATTTTTTTTTTGTTAGTAAAGTGATAGATGATGTCTTCCTACATCACATAAATCATAATATGGTTATGTCTTGTATTTTAAGTGATGATTTCCAAAGATATTTATCTTTACCAATTTTAGATGCTATATTCAACATACATAGGGTGGTAGCATGGAAGAAGAATAATTTGATTAGCAAAACTATGAGTGGATGGCTTCTTCTTGGCAAGTCTATTGCCCTAAAGAAAAAAGAACTAGTGCCTATCAATGAATTCAAAAAGGGGGACTGCATCAGGATGGCCCTTTTGAATAGGATATATAGTCTCTAAAGCATCCATTTTCTCCACCTAGATTGTGTGCTACTTCTAAACATGATGATGATCTCCATCATGACGTTTTTCCTTAAGGGAGATTGTCAGTGTTTGGCAAAGGGAGAAAATTCTAGATAAAGATAAATGGTCAATTGGAGGTCATTTCTATATGATGTCATACCTCCTTGGTGTAGTAATGGGAACTGTATACTTAGACTATAGGTCACTTTGGAGCCCAGCTTTGGACTGTATAAAGAATCATATCTATGATTATTATTCAATCATGCACATATATGCATACACCAAGCATATCATATGTATTGTAGAAAGTGTATATCCTCAAGTATGGAAAGTTATCCATGAGGTCCCATTACCCTACATATCTAAGAGTATAGTAGATACATTGGCACCTCGAGGTGACTATTAGTTATTCCTAGACTATACAATGATTATGGTTGTTGGTAATAAGGTTAACCCCTTATACCTCCCCAAGTACGTGCTTGATAAACATGTAAAACAAGAGATTGCATTCTATTTTTGGTGGAGTGTAGAAGAATATCAGATAAATAAAAATAGAAACACATTCTATGGATCCTATATGGTAATAGGTTGAATGTGCTACAAATACAAAAACATTTCAGGAAGGTTGGTAGTAAAATGATGCATTGGGACCCTCATGGTTGAATTCATAAACATATCAAAATCTTCAATATTCCATACTAGCATGTTCCTTATTACCATGATTTCTTGTTCTTGAATTTAAAATATGACACCTAAGTCATGGAAAAGGCATAAATGGTGGGGATTAGGGAGGAACATTTGAAGGTAATTTAAGGAAAACCTAAAACTTTAGTTAAAGAGGTGCACATAAGGATTCCACACCCTAGAGGATGGAGTGCTTCATACTTATGGGTTAATAAACCCCCACAACCAATAGAGGAACAATGAGAGCCTCATCAAGAAGCTCCCCAAGTATTGAAGGCCATGAAGGTAGAGCCTAGTGTGACTAAAACTGAGCATGGAGGATTTAAGAGGATCTAATTTGCTTGGAATCCTATGATTCAGAAAGCCAAGATCACCCACTTACATCTCCTGTGTAGGAATCTATAGGTGAAGAGGTTGCTACTACCCCAATTTAGTAAGCCTCCTCCCCATCTAATAAAGTTATAATCCACTATAAGAGGAAGATAAGGGATACTCCCCTCAAAAGGAACCCAACTATTGATGAACCACTAGTATGCACATCTTTAGTTTAACAACAAACTCCATCCAAAAAAGCTATGGGGGAAGAGGAGGAATTGCAAAGAGCAAAGGCCTTCAACCTCATAGATGACAAAGGGAAATCACCTATGAATGAGGACCAATTAGGTAGGGAGGTTTAGCCTTCAATCCCTTCTTCCCCAATTTCCTCTTTTATTCCCCTTTCTTTAGTAGTCTCATTTTATTTAGTTCATCCCAATACTGTTTCACAAACACCTTTGGTCACTCTAAAAATAGAGGATGTTTCCTTTACCCTTATTATTTCTATTTCCCCAATAATGTCAACCACATCTATTATCAACACCGCTATAGAAATTCCCTTTGAGACTACCTCAATCCATCCTAAAACCAAAATTAAGGCTTCTAAGAAGGTTAAAGGGTCATTGACAAGCTCCCAACTTCATGAATCATCTGCTCAAATAAACATGTCCATGCCTTCCACCAACTCTTACCAATGCACTATTGTAACATCTTCAAGGAAGGCTAAAAGGGGAAAATAGGTGTATACAATCTACCCACTACCCCAATATGGGAGTGTGGATTGGTCTAAAATCATATGTCCCTCCCTTCCTGACTCATTACTTAAAATATATTTAGAGCAAACATCAGATGATTAATAAATTGAGACTATAGCTATGGACACATAGCTAGTCAATCTAGCACAAGTAGTAATCCCTCCATGGATAATTGATCTTAGATCAAAGGCTTCTCAAAATCCAAATTTAAATATCATAGAGTTTCCATTTATAATCTCCATGTTTGATCAACCTATAGGAAGTGTCCAAAGTGTTAGGAAGAGTAAAGTGGAAGATGAAGCTGGAAGGGAAATCATTTTTGAAGAAAGATAAGACATGTTTACCTTATCTATAAGGAAGAACAATAATTTGGGGTAGTACCCATTTATAGAGGACTTTTAACTCTGATATTGAAACTCATAAGGATGTTTTTATGGAATTGCATGATGAGATTGAAATGTCTAGGTAGGTGCTTAAGAAAGAGTTAGAACAAATAAAAGCTAGGGTAGTAAAGCCAAAGTATCAGGAACATGAAGCTCTCATTTTGTAAGTCCTAGAGGAATTAGAACCCAAGAGGCTAGAGAGTAGATCATAATAGCTGGGGTAGTAAAGCCAAAGTATCAGGAACATGAAGCTCTCATGTTTTAATTCCTATAGGAATTAAAGCTATCAACGGCAAGAGACTAAACTAATAAACTTATTAATAGGATCAAGTTTGATCAACTCCTTCAACAAGCATCTGAGAAATTCAAATAGAACATTTAGGGATTAGAACTTGAATAAAGTGAGGTTGAGCTGAATTATGCTAGGAAGAAAGTAACAGAAGTAGAAATTTTCAAAATAAACTACTAGAACATAAAGGTGGAGCATGTCAAGCTCCTCAAATAGGTAAATAGGGTGCATATACCCTCATTAATAAACATGGAAACTATCAAACAACAACATGATGTAAGATATAAGTGTTATCTTGGTTTGGAAGCAAAAAAGAAGGCTAATGCTGCAACTTCCAGTACAACACCAGTATCTACTACATCTCCAACAATCAGAAACACCATGTAAATGCCCATCTAACCTTATGTCAAAAGCTAATTTTATGTGCATCCATGCAAAGGAATTAATTTTAAAATCATAGGATACTTATTTTAGAACTTGAATATGAAAGTTGCTTGAATTATTCATAATCATGCTCATGTTGCATCACATTGTAAAAGATAACTATATTTTGACAATTGTAAGTTAACTATGATTATGCATACATACAATTTTGAAACTAGAATTAGAAATAAATTTATAAGTACAAAATGTAATTACAAGTTTCCATGAACTTAGAGGATGAGGGAACCCCTGTCCAAGTCTATATATACATCTAGAACCCCCATTTCAAAAGAGTTAAAAAATATCAATACATGAAGAATTCAAATTTTGATTGTTATGCAACAGTGTTGGTGTATTTTATTTCAAAGTCTATGTAATCAAGTTTTATATTTTCTTAGTTGTTTGATTCAAAAATTATAAGTGTGAAATAGCTATGAAGAATTCCTTTTGTTATAATTGATATGTTGATTTTACATTTTCAATAGCTATTAAAGAGTTGGAAATTATTATTGATTATATGTAAGTACATTGACTGTCTCATCTTTCTAACTATGCAAAAGTTTTTTCTCTGATATAGTCTTCTATGGGTGTGAAGTACATACCTTAGATGCCTCCTTGATCTGAGTTATAATCTTCTAAGTACAAGTGTGTAAAAGCTACCTCAAAAGGAGTAACTGTTTACCAAGATATTTGAGTTCCTTATATCATTTTTTCCCAAACTACTTGAATGTGTTTGTATGTGTGTGTAGTAGCTACTAGCAGCAAACATCAGTTTTAAAAATACTTGTCCATGAATAATCCATCCCAAAGGTAATTCTTGAAGTCATTGACCCCTCTTTCTTCTCTACCCTTCCCTCTTTTGGAGTTTATTCATGAGATCTATCCACTTTAAATTAGTATCCACCCATACACCAACGTCTAGTTTTAACTTTCTTTTAGATATCATTCATCCATACATAGTCCCGATTAACAACTTGCATGACCTACTTGATATTACACCACTTGGTTGTTCAACCACATACCTACAACTCATGCCTTGGAGTGGAGTTTACCTCTATTATGATCCTAAAATGTTAGAGGCTGCCTCATTATGATTTGGTGTGTTTAAAAATTGCATGAACATTTTTTCTAGTAATAGGAGGGCTCAAGCCTATTTGATAAAAGAAGTTAATCCCTACATTGAGTTTCACTAGAGACACCCAAGAGAGTGACTAGATCTAAATCTTATACTAGTCTTCTAGTCTCACCTTTCTCAAATCATAGAAGGCTTATATTTTTACCAATTGCCTCTATCATACCCCAGGCTAGAACACCTTCCCAAGTAAGGGACACTCCCCCTATTGATCATCTTATGGCTCAACCACCCTATTTGTTTGGATATAATATTTTCATCCTAGGGAATGTGCATGACCTACTAAGGAATCCATAGAAGTATCTACCATCCTCTCCTTTAAGAGGAAAAACAACAGAAGAACACATCAAGTCTTTCAAACTTATGTTGAGATTAATGAATGTTACTAATGAATTTGTTGCATGAAAACTTTTTCCTTTCACATTACAAATTTATACTTATGATTGGCACCTTAATGTATAAAAAAATTTCATTACTTCCTGGAATGAGTGTCAAACTAATTTTTTTGCACAGTTTGGGTAGGTCACAATCCCTAGTTTTATAAACCAACACTTTGCTAGCATGAAGAGGGAGCCCAAAAAACTAATCAAAGCCTTCAATGAAAGATTTAAAAATATGTATAAATGTACAAGAATACTCTAGATCTAATTACTACAATTTTATTATGAAGGGTTGCTGCTATCAACACTTTGGCATTGGCCTATGAAGAGGCCATCAATATTGATAGATAGCTTAATCTTCAAGTTCCTAGCAAACCTAGTATCAATGTTGGTCTCCTAAATTTGAATCCAATTCCACATGTGAAATAGAACTTCCCCACTTTTAATCAGAATTAGTTATACACACCACTTCTAACATAGATGTCATATCCAAATTATAGTTTCTTAAATAACCATACACATGGAAATGGTTACCAGTAGAACTAGCATTCTGTTACATCCCTACTATAGTTTCCCAATGTATGGATTCTACTAAATTAGAGCTAGATGCAATATAAAAATGGTCCAAAAATTAAGCAATGATTTTATTGGCATGCAAAGAAAGATAGGCAATGTTAATGGCCTGAATAATAATCAAAACTCTAAGTTCCAAAGGTATAATAAACCCTTCAATAGGCTTATAAATAATATAGATAAGTCCATCATGTTTCCAAAAATCAATATAGTAGAGATAGACTTACCCAACTAGTGCAAAATCCATAACACATCTCAGCATGGTGAACTTGACTATGTTGAGTTTTGTGCATCTTTTGAGATCTTTCAAACAGAGATGGTGAGGTAATATTTGATGCATAACCCACCAAAATTCCACCATGAATCTAGATCTTTAAGCACCACCATGTTTTTTGAGACCCATTAGTTTCCTTTCTCAAGTGAAGATGACAACATACTAGAGGATAACACTTATTAGATCCATGCCTTCTAGCAATATCAAAAAGGTGGTTATAACCTGAGTAACACACAACCCTTCACAACATCTACTCCTCCAAATAATTTAGCTATTCCATAAAATCCAAAATTTAATAATAATCTACCTCCCCCAAAAGGGAATGATAAGCCTCAAAATAAGGAGGAACAGAGCAGAGGGGGGTATAGCATTTTTTAGAACATGAAGAGAATTAAAGAAAACATCACTCTTCATGAATTGGCCTAGATTACTGAACTAAAAGATCTCCTATGGAAGTCTATCACAAGTAAGGCCCTTATAGAAAATATAAAATTTTCTACAAAGAAAACAAAGGCCTCTGACAACAACATCATATATAAAATCAAGCCAAAGGTTCCACCTTTTTTGTTGAGCATTAGGGCACATGGAAAAAAAATCAAAATTGTTTAGTCAATTATGGAGCTTCAACTATTGTAATGCCTACTTCTATTTTTCAAAATCTTGGCCTAGCTCCAATCCCATCAAAGAGAATAGTTTCATATCTAGATAAAATAATAGTACTAGAGATTGGAGAGCTAACTGATGTATGTATTTAGGTATCATTCAAGCCACGAGTATACATGACTATCGATATCTTTGTAGTATACATACATTAAGAGTATAGACTGTTATTGAGTAGGGACTAGTATAAAACACTTAATGGATACCTCTCAATAGATTTATTTTATGTTTGGCTACCATGAAGAGGCATTCCAAACCAAATATAGATTGATCAAGAACCAAGAGTGAAGTATGCTATCATAGAGTACAATGTCAATAATGAAGAGGTGAGTTCTAAATCCCCTAAACTTGGAATTTATACATTCATCACATGAAATGAAATATAAGAACCAGAATCTCAAGGCCCTACCCAACTATGAACTCTCCACTTTGATAGTGCTAGATCCAAATAGGGATCAGGCATAGGAATTCAATCGATTAATCCACAAGGAAAGAATTTCAAGATAACATACAAATTACAGCTCCATTGTACCAATAATATAGCTAAATATGAAGCATTTATTTTGGGATTGCATTTTTCCCTCAAAAATAATGTCAAACAATTGTTGGTATATGGGGATTCAAAGCTGGTAATCAATTAAGTTAAAAATAAATACCAGTGTAAGTTGTCATATCTAAAAAGATATAAACATAGAGCATGGGATTTGATTGAATCCTTTAAGGATTTCAATATAGTGGCTATTTCTAGGGAGAAAAACTAAGCTACATATTTACTAGTTGTTTTGACTGTCAATTTGGAGCCTCTCAAAGAATCCCAGGTATAAAGATTCTCCATTGAGCTAGTAATTTATCCTTTTATTCTTAACAACATAGATAATTTTCAAGTCTTCAATGATAACCAATAGATCATCTAGTTTCTAACCAACTTAGGATAATTTGAGTCCAAAATCATTGATGATAAATACGTTAGTTATCTTTGCTAAGAGGAGTCAGGTGAGGAAGGCGTCATCTAGCTCAAATAAAATCATCTCCCACTTAGAATGGTTTCCTTAGAAATAGCATTTGATATAGATCCCTAGGATCAACATCAAAGGTAACCCAAGGTTAATGAGTCTGACTTCAAAATGGATAATTTGGGGGATAAGAGTAGCCCACACTATGTCAACATTGGCCTTAGTTGCACTCCAAAAGAAACGCAATAGGTGAAAGAGTTATTCACCCAATACAAAGATGTGATTGTATGGACATATGAGGACTTAAAAGTTTATGACCCAAAGGTCATCACCCATACAACTCCATTAAAACCAAACCATAATCCATTTAGATAAATATAGATACTAGTAAACCCTATTCTAGAACCTCTCATTCAAAGAGAAGTAGAAAAGTTGTTGAGTTCAAGGATAGTCTTCTCAACCAAGGATTCTACTTAGGTGGCCAATTTAGTCCCAATTAGAAATAAGAAAGGATAAATTAAATTATGTGTTGATTTCATATAATTGAATAAAGATTTTGGGAAGGACAATTATCCACTACCCTCCCTGGATGAGGTTATTCAGAGAGTCAGTGGATCTAAAATGATGTCCTTCCTAGATGGATTTTTAGTTTATAACCAGGTGCTAGTAAAATCAGAAGATAGAATGAAAACTCCATTTACTATGAAGTTAGGTACCTATAAATACAAGAGGATGCCTTTTGTCCTAATTAATGTCAGACACACCTTTCAATGAGAAATGGATCATGCATTTCACGTATTTATAGGTAAATGTATAATCATTTATATGGAATTCCTCACTATGTTATCCAAGAATAGGAATGATCATGTAGGCCATCTGCAATCAATCTTTAAAAGATGTCAAAGGTTTGGAATCTCATTGAACCTAAAGAAGAGCATATTTAGTGTTAGGTTGTGGAGCTAAAAGCTTCACCAGGATGTAAACAGGAGAAGTTATGGAGGTTGCAGATGAGTTGCGGAGTGTCACAGACACCGGCATCGGTCAGGACAACCGACGTCGGTAGGAGGGAGATAGAAGGCAACCGACGTCGGTCATGGATCGGCCGGCGTCGGCACCCCCAGGCAGTCAGGGACCGGCATCGATCACCTGTGGTTCGAGCTGCGAGTATGTTACAGGCAGTTGGTTGACGAACCAAGTGTTTGCATGTTTAGAGCTATTCTTAGACTAAGAGCTACAGATTTAATTATTATATTATTGTCTAATTATTGTTTGGATGAGATCTATATATGGACTCATGATTGTATTGTAAAAGTGTGCTAGAAAGCCATAGAGCTTTTAGAGAGAGCTAGTGTAGCTCCTCCTAGTTCCAAAGGGGTGCTGAGTGTGTATGATCAGGGAGAGTTGCAAGGTCTGCAAGGTCAAGGAGCTGATCCACCGGGGTACTGGTTGAAGAATCATAAGGACTTGGTGAGGCAAGGACAAGGGTTCTTCAGGGGTGTAGAGATATCTACATGGTGAGTAAGGTCTAGTGATTTGCAGGTAGCAGCAGAGAGCAAGAGATCTACTTGGAGTACGGTTGTGTACTTGGTGAACTAGCAGCGTGTTACTGACTGGTTGGAGAGGTGAACATCAATTCTATATTGGAGTTGATTGTTGGGACCGAGAGAGAGAGGGAAGAAGGTCTTGAGGTGTGGCGAACCTTTGAGGTGGAGGAAGAAGTGGCATCTTTCTTATTGTATATTCTTCTGAGTGATTGTTAATGCAATTGTGTATTGTCTCTCATATTCCTGTGTTGTTTCATACTTCTAGTTACTTATTGATTCTGGTATAATTCTGTGTTTAGTTGCTAATACAAGAAGTAATCACATGTGTTCTAATTGGTAGAGCAAGATCCTGACTCAGTAGGGATCAGAGCATGTTTATTGTTCATGGTTTCCCTGACATTTAGAGTTATTAAGGGCAATATTTTGGGACATATCATTACCAAAGAAGGGATCACCATCTATCCAAATAGAAACCAAGATATTTTAAAGATTTCACTATCAAACAACAAGAAGGATCTCAAGTATTTATTTGGGAAAATAAATTTTGTAATAAAGTTCATCTCAAGATTTGAAAAAATTGTGAGACCCCTAAATGCAATGCTCAATAGGATGGTAAATTAGAATGGACATCTAAGGCCTGGAATTATTTTTAAGACATCAAAGATTCTATATCTCAGGCACCAATATTGATTAGTCCATATTTCACAAAGGAATTATACTTATATTCATTTTCTTTAGAACATACAGTTGTTGTTGTCTAATGCAAAATAAAGATGAGACTAAGCATCCAATTGTGTTCATGAGCATGAATTTAAAGGATGTAGAACTCAAAGATTCCATGATCGATAAGCAAATATTCACTCTTGTGAAAGCGATGAGGAAATTCCATCCCTACATCTTGAGAAATAAGACTATCATTATCATGCCTGACCCTATTGTCAAGCTTACCTTGACATAGAATGAATTGGGAGAATGTAGAGGCAAATGGATGGCAAAATTTCAAGAATTTGATATGGAAATCAAGCCTACTAAAGTCATATGAGGTCAGGACATCATCCAACTCATGGTTGAGCCTAGCCCACACATTATTATTTAAGAGGTTTATGAGGCCCAAGTGTCTAGAGGGAAATGTTATACTGACATAATTCAATATTTTTATATAGGTACTTGTTTCTCAAAACTTAATTGAGAATGAAGGAGAGATTTGAGCCTTAAAATTTCTCACTACATTATTAGAAAATTAGTTTTTTATAGGAAAAATTATGAAGGCATCTACCTTAGATGTGTATCAAAAGAAGAGGCTCAAGATATTCTAGAAAACCTACATCAAAATATAGGTAGTGGTCATCCATCTAGGAACACCACAACTCACAAAATCCTAACAATGGGCTATTACTGGTTGACAATCTTCAAGGATGCCCATGCCATTCAAGGAAATGTCATGAATGCCAAGTTTTAGCAAAAAGAGAAGTACATGCAATAGTGCCCTTGTAAACTATTATTGAGGGAAGGTCATTTCCCTAGTGGGGGTTGAACTTCATTGGTGTCATAAACCCAAACTCTTTAGTAGGTCAATATTTTGTACTCACTACCACATATTACTACACCCAATAGACTAAGGTAGTGGCAATTCCAAAGCACAAGATGTGATTCACTTCTTAGAAAAACAAATCACAAGTAGATTTGAGACTCTTATCTCTTTAGTTTGTGAAAATGAACCAACTTTATAATCAACTAATTTCACTAAGTGGGCTCATGATAATCAGATCACCATCAAGTCATCTTCTAACCACTATCCTCAAATAAATGGATTGGTCGAAGTAATGAATAAGAACATGATAGATGTGATTAAGAAATCAACTGTGGATAAGCCCAAGGACTAGCATAATCTAGTTAAGTATGCCTTGTGGGTAGACCAAACAAGATATAAGTAAGCCCTCAAGGCCTCACCCTATTTACTATTGTATGGATGATGGCTAATATTCCCAATCATGTTGAAGTTACCAACATATCAATACATGCAGGAATATATGGAACCAAATGACAAAGAAGAATATCAATTACTAGATATAATAGAAATGGAAGACTCAAGGACTAAGGCCCTACAGACATTCAATAAACATCAAAATATAGTCAAAATATGGTTCAACAAAAGGGAAAAATTCAAAGCATTTAGGATCTTTGATCTAGTGCTTTTTTGGGATAAAGCCCATGAAAAAAGGGGTAGCATGATAAGTTCACCCCATTGTGGATTGGACTATACCAGATTTTAGAGATCTTGAGCACCAATGTGTTCCATTTAAGGGACCTTCAAGGTGATGAACTTACATATCTAGTCAATGGGTAGGTTTTGAAACATTACTTCATGGATGTACCATCTGAACTTTCCCCCGAGTGATGAAGAAGCCATGGTAGAGGCAGTAGTTCAGTTTTCTTATTATCTAGTTTATTTTTACTACTTTCTAGTTTAGTTTTCTTGCTTTTTAGTTGAGTTTTCCTGCTTCTTAGTTTAGTTTTCCTACTTCCTAGTTTAGGTTTCCTACTTCCTAGTTTAGGTTTCCTACTTTCTAAGTTAGACATTTTGTTGTTTCTTGTGATGATCTAATTGGTTCATCCTGATGTGATGGAACTAAAATCCTACCTATTGGGCCCTTATTCATGCTTAAATTGATATATGGGAAAGGGAAACTAGAAAGGAACTCACAATCTAGGGTATGTTAATAAGCCTATTACACTTTTCTGTCTGAGGTCTTTAGGATTTGGGTATATAATGATAGTCATTTTGGGTTGTGTTACAATTGAATATTTATACCAAGTATGTGAAAATTGCTTTTGAATACTCCATATAAATTTAGAAAGTTTCCTCACTTCATTGGACTAAGCACACTCTTCATACTAATACTTTTTTGGAGGTGACAATCACTAGTGTGGATGTAGCAAATAGGGGCGTTCCAGTAAATAATTTGTTTATAAGAAATAACTATACCATTTCATGGTGGTGTCAGCTCCCCTTTCATTTATAAAAAAATAAAAGAAAAGAACTAATGCGTTTAAAAAGAGAAATCAATAAATCCCAAAGAAAATCAAAAGGGGATCAAAGGCTCACATGATGAAATAAGGTCAATGTACCATGCATCATGCTCAAAAATTGAGGAAGAAGAGAGAAGGAACCCAAAGGTATCTTTGTCAAGGATATGGATGCCTGAATGGTAGCAGAGTAATGCTTGAGCTCCCCTAATTTAATAAGATTCAAAATACTTGACCAAAACCTATAGTTACTCCAAGTCTTTGTAAACATCCTCACAATAGGGGTTAAATAACATCACTTCATCACACATAGATCCATGGATGTGAAGGAAAGTATGTTTTATGATGTATTTGAGAGTCTCTTTTATATCTTTGATTCGATTATTTTTTCTATGGCATGGTTCATGTATAATTTGAAATTACTAACCAAAGTTATGAGTTCTCAAATACTCATAAGTATTCCCCCTTTACGTCACCATTTGTTGTACCCCAACATTCCCCCTATTCTTTTTAGAGAATGGGGACCCACTTTGGTTTTGATTTGGCTAATGTAATTTGTTCATTTTATATAAATTTTGTGGATTGCTCCTTAATCTCAACACTCATAAGTACAAACAATGGTGTTTTACATTTAGGACTAACTTATTAACATTTTTTAGGAGTTTTGTACTTATGCAAGTTTTGGATTCATGCACACTTTGAATGACTTGGCATTTTGAGTTTATGTTATCATAAGTTCAAATTTTTAGAAACTCTGGCTTCACAAATTCTTAAGTTCAATAATTGTTCATCAAGCATTTTGTTGGGAACTTCTTCATCAGCTTCTGTGGTTGGAGAATTTGTTCAATATTTTTGTTTGTTGGATGTTTTTTTTGTAACTTATTCATTATATTTTGTGGTTAGAGAATATATTTGGTTTTTTATGTTCAGAGTTTCCCTTATTTCAAATAAGTTGGTCATCAAATTGTTTTTGGGGGTTTATGTTCAAAGCTTTCAATTCACGAGAGTTATTTGGTTCAGTCCCAACATGAAACCTGACTCCTAACTACTAAAAGCCCACAAGAATTAGCCAATAAATCATAAATACTTCATGACACTTGTCAAAAAATACAAATACATGGCTTCCCCATTGAATAAGACAAGGTTTGAATTTCATAGGTAAAGTAAGCTTATGAACATTGGGAATTAAAATCACAAAAACTAGAATTGAATGTAAAATATATATCAACAACTTGTAACTATTGACATGATCATTGATCACAAGTAAATTCCAAGCTCAATTGTTACTTTAATAAAAATCCCTTGTGACTTTCACATCAACTATAAAGATGCGACTAGAAAAAAGAAGTTTTCAAAATCTAGGAAACTAAATTTAAGCAAACTAGTTAGGAGGTAATGGATTAATCATCCCCTATGTTTAGTGGAGTAATGCCACCATCT
Source organism: Torreya grandis (assembly GCA_037957365.1). Classification (NCBI taxonomy): domain Eukaryota; kingdom Viridiplantae; phylum Streptophyta; class Pinopsida; order Cupressales; family Taxaceae; genus Torreya; species Torreya grandis. Next base: position 1,369,612 of record JARHVA010000322.1, read on the forward strand.
TAGTTTTCCATTAAATATTACACTGAGTATACAATACTATATTCAACTCTACCATCTTCAATGACTAGTATGCCAGGTATTCGAACCGATAGGACACCATTGATGATGTTGATGCCTTTTCCCATGAAGAAGATCTATCACCAGCATAGATTAAATTGATGATAGACCTATTCCCTCTTAGAAGACAAGGATTTCACTTCATGGTATCCAAGCTTGAGGTTATGCCATGTATCAACCTATTACAAGAATTTTTTTGTTAGCAAGGTGACAGATGATGTCTTCCTACATTACGTAAATCACAATATGATTGTGGCTTGTATTTCAGGTGATGGTTTCCAAAGGTGTTTATCTTTGCCAATTCTAGATGTTTGACATGCATAGGTTGGTAGCATGGAAGAAGAATAATTTGATTGGCAAAACTCTAAGTAGATGACTTCTTCCTAGGGAGTCTATTTCCCTAAAGGAAAAAAACCCAGTGCCTATCAACAAATTTAGAATGGGGGTCCACATCAAGATGTCCCTTTTGAATAGGATATACGACCTCCCAAGCATCATTTTTATCCACTTGGGTAGGATGCCACTTCTAAACATGATGATGACCTTCAACATGACTTTTTCCCTGGGGGAGATTGTCAGTGTTAGGCTAAGGGAGCAAATTCTACACAAAGATAAATGGTCCATTAGAGGCCATTTATATATGATTTCATACCTACTCAACACAGTATAGGGAACTTTATACTTGGACTATGGGTCACTTTGGATCCCAACTTAGACTGCATGAAGAATCACATATGTGATTATTATTCATTCATGCACATATATGCATACACCAAGCATATTACTTGTATTAAAAAAATCATATATCCTTAGGTATGTCAAGCTATCCACAAGGCCCCATTACCATAAATATCAAAGAGTATAGTAGATACATTAGCACCTCAAAGTGACTATTAGCTATACCTAGTTTATATAGTGATTATGGTCACTGGTAATAAGGTCAAACCCTTATGCCTCCCTAAGTACGTTCTTGATAAACTCACAAAATAAGAGATTCCATTCCATTTTGGTAAGAGTGAAGAAGAATATCTGATAAATATAAATAAAATCACATTCTATGGATCCCATATGGTAATAGGTAGAATGTGCTACACAATGTGAAAACATATCAGGGAGGTTGGTAGTAAAAGGAATCATTATTCATTAGCCACCCTACCTCATAGAGATTAGGACCCTCATATTTGAATTCATAAACATATCAAAAGTTTAAGTATTACATATCATCGCATTCCTTATAATCATGATTTATTATTCTTGAATGCAAAATATGACGCCCAAATCATGGAAAAGGAATAAATGGTGGGGCTTGGGGAGGAACATTTGAAGATAATTCAAGGAGAACATGAAATTTTAGTTCAAGAGGTGCACACAAGGATTCTACCCCCTATAAGATGGACTTCTTCAGACTTATGGGTCAATAGACCCCCAATAGAGGAACAAAGGAGAACCTTCTCAAGAAACTCCCTAAGTATGAAGGCCATTAAGGTAGATCCTAGTGTTACTAAAATTGAGCATGGAGGAGATCAAGAGGATCTAATTTGTCTAGACTCCTTTTATTTAGAAAACCAAGATCACCCAGCTACATCACCTATGTAGGAATCTATAGGTGAAGAGGTTGTTACTACCCCAATTTAGTGAGCCTCCTCCCTATCCAAGAAATCTATAATCTACTACAAGAGGAAGTCAAAGGCTCCTCCCCTCCCAAGGAACCCAACTACTGATGAACCACTAGTAAGCACATCTTTAGTTTAGTAACAAACTCCAACATAATAGTTATGGAGGAAGAGGAGGAATTACAAATAAAAAAGACCTTCAACCTCATAGATGATAAAGGGAAATCACCTATGAATGAGGACCAATTAGGTAAGGAGGCTCAACCTTCAATCCCTTCTTCCCCAATTTCCTCTTTTATTCCCCTTTTTTCAATAGGTTCATTTGATTCAGTTCCTCTTAGTGATATTGTACAAACACCTCTTATCACTCCAAAAATAGAGGATGCTTCCTTTACCCTTATTGTTTTTATTTCTCCAATAATGCCAACCACATCTATTTTTGTCACCACTACTAAAATTCCCTTAAGACTGCCTTAGTCCATCCTAAAACAAAAAGGAAGACTTTAAATAAGGTTGAATTATAATTGAAAATCTCCCAACTTCATGTATCATCCACTCAAATAAACTTACAAATGCCTTCCACCATATCTTCCCAATGCACTACTGTAACATCTTCAGGGAAGGCTAAAAGAGGAAAATAGGTGTATACAATCCACCCACTACCCCAGTATAGGGGTGTGGATTGGTATAAAATCATATGTACCTCCATTCCTAACTCAATACTTAAAGGAGCTTTAGAGAAAACATCAAAATATCAATTGGTCAAAAATATAGCTGATGACACACAACTAGTAAATCCAACACAACTAGTCATCCCTCCATGGGTAGTTGATCTCAAATCAAAGGCTTCTCAAAATCCAAATATGAAAATCATAGAATTTCCATCGATAAGCTCCATGTTTGATAAACCTATAGGAAATATCCAAAGGGTTAGGAAGATTAAAGTGGAAGATGAAGCTAGAAGGGAAATCATTTTTAAAGAAAGACAAGATGTCTTTACCTTGTCTAAAAGGAAGAATAGGAAGTTGGGGCAGTCCCCGTATATACAGGACTTTAATTCCTATATTGAAACTCATAAGGATGCTTTGATGGCATTGCATGATGGGATTGAAATGGTCAGGTAAGATCTCGAGCAAGATTTAGAATAAATAAAAGAGCAATAGCAAATGGTCCACATCCCTTAAGAAATTGAGATTGAGGTTCAGCATGCCACATCAAATCTATATAATGCTATAGAATTAATTATTATAATGAGGTCAGAATTGGCTCCTCATATAACTGAAGCTCATAAATTTATTAATTCTTTAAAGCAAGATGAGAATAAATTAAAGTTACTTATTCTTTATACTACCAATAAGGCTTATAGCCATCTTGATTTAATGACACTATTGGAGGCTTCAAATGCCCTCAACTTGTTAGTAATTAGAACCTAGGAAGTAGAGAATGGATTAGAATAGTTGGTGTAGTAATTCCAAAGTATCAGGAACATGAAGTTCTCATTTTGAAAGTCCTAGAGGAATTAAAACTATCAAAGGCAAGAGACTCAACTGATAAACTTATTAATAGGATCAATTTTGATCAACTCCTTCAACAAGCATTCGATAACTTAAAATAGAGCCTTCAAGGATTATCACTTGAATAAATTGAGGTAAAGCTAAATTTCTATAAGAATAAGGTGATAGAAATAGAAATTTTTAGAATAAACTTCCAAAACATAAAGGCAGAGCATGCCAAGTTCCTTGAATAGGTAAACAGGGTGTATATACCCTCATTACTAAACATGGACATTATCAAATAGAAAAATGATGTAGGACTAAGTTTTATCTTGATCGAGAAGGAAATAATAAGACTAATGTTTCTCAACTTCTAGTTTATCACCAGTATCTACTACAACACCTCCAATAATCAGTAACGCCATGCAAACACCCATCCAAACTTAGGTCAAATGCTATTTTTTTGTGCATCCATGTAAAGGCATTAATTTTTTAGTTATAGTCTTCTTATTTTAGAACTTGAATATGAAAGTTGCCTAAATTATTCATAAACATGCTCATGTTACAACACATTGTACAGGATAACTATATTTATACAATTGTAAGTTAATTATGAATATGCATACATGTAGTTTTGAAACTAGAATAGATCTGAGATTCAAGAACACAATGTAATTATGATTTTACATACACTTGGAGGATGAGGAAACTCCTACTCAAGTCTATATATATATGTCTATAACCCTTATTTCAAAAGGGTCAAAAAATATCAATAGAGGAAGAAGTCAAATTTTGATTGTTGCACAATGGTGTTGGTGCCTTTTCTTTCAAATTATGTGTAATCAAGTTTTATCTTTTCTTGGTTTTTTATTCATAAACTCTAAGTTTTAAATAGATATGAAGAATTCCTTTTTTTATAATTTATATGCTGATTTTAGATGTGCAACATCTGTTGAAGAATTAGCAATTATTGTTGATTATATGCAAACAGGTTTATTGTCTCATATTTTTGAATGTGCAAAAGTGTTTTCTCTGATATAGTCTTCTATGGGTGTATATTATCTACCTTATATACCTCCCTAATCTAAGTTATAATATTATAAGTATGGGTGTGTAAAATCTACCTCAAAAGGAGTAACCTTTAACCGAGATCTTCTATTTCCCTATATCATTTTTTTCAGACTGCTTGACTGTGTTTGTATGTGTGTGTAATAGCTAATAGCAGTAAACATCTATCTTAAAAACACTTATCTATGAATAATCCAACCCAAAGGTAATTATTGAAGACATAGACCCCTCTTTTTGGTCTACCCTTCCCTCTTTTGGAGTTTATTTTTGAGATCTACCCACTTTAAATTAGTATCCACCCATCTATCAACTCATCTAGTTTTAAATTTCTTTTAGATATCATTCATCCATACATAGTCCTAATTAACAACCACATGCTCTACCTTCTATTCCACCACTTGTTTGTTCAACCACATACCTATAACTTGTGCCTTGGAGTGGTGTTTACCTCCATTATGATCTTAAAATGTTAGAGGATACCTCATTATGATTTGATGTGTTTAAAAATTGCATCAATATAGACTACAAGGATTCTACTTGATTATACCCAAAATAACATTCTTAGGCATCTAATCACTATAAATAAAGAAAAAAAAAAATAAGCTCATTATGAAGTGCCCTATTTTTTTTATAAAAATTAGGTGATGGCATTTTTAAGTTAGTGATATGTGGAGAATCCAATGCAAACCTACCAACCTCAATTTTTCCTCCAAGATGTTATGGCTTTACATTACAGAGGCCTTCAATAAATAATGCGATCAAGTGTACTAAAACTATTTATTCTCATAATTAAATTCCTAAGGACTTCAAGGGGCTTGTGCTCATACTTAGCCATAGCAGTATACAACTAATAAAAAAACCTATAAATTTCTCCTCTTCTCTTTGCCATACACCCTTAACCAATATCAACATCATCAGTATTGTATCAAACCCAGACAAGCACCTATGTATGTGTGTGTATGTAGTTACAATAATATTTTTATAAAATTGAAATATCATACAATAGCCACTTATCCCAAAAAACACCTACAAAAATAATAATAATACCATAAAACACTACCAAAATAAGAAAATAAATTAAAGATTGATGTACCCTAGCCTTGTCATGAAGCTTTCTCAACTCCTTATCATTCCTCATTGCCAATTGCTCATTTGAGTGCGAGTAGGCCATTTAATATATGGTAATGGGGATAGGATCCTATTATAAATAGTTTACAACATGTGCACCACCATCCCCTACAATGGAAAACCACCACCATTACTAGTATTAAAGGAGCAAGCAAACCTAGCTATCATGACTAAGCAAAGCAAATGAAGCAAATTCCTTGAAATATGTGAAGCTAGTAATAGCATGTTAGTATCTAAATCAATGAAAGGAGACAAAAAATAATATTTTATATATTCGATTTAAAATGTTACAACTTATCCATACAAAACAACATATTTCTCAGCACACCAAACAATGCACCCTAATTGGCCATAGTAGCAAAGAATAATAAGCAATTAAATGAAAATGGAGCTAAGAGATATCCCTCTGAGACTAATAACACAACACCACTTGCAAACCTCTCCCAAAGAGGAGTTCCAACAAAACTATGTGCTCCATATAATAATCAGGTCTCCTTCAAAAACATCTTTCCTATTTTTATCACATATATTTTTCATCATTTTTGTTCTATTATATTTGGAATTAGATGGTATAGCACAAAGATAAACATTTATTAGAATTTTTTCATTTAATTGTCTTCGATCTCTCATGTTTTTAATTTGTCACAATTGTTTTTAATATATTTTTTATTTGATTAAATTAGATGTTACATTTTTTTAATTGAAAATATACAATAATTTCAATGAAAGAATGAAAATATATATCTCATAACATTAACTTCACTCCTTCAATAAATGCCCTAATGATTGTTTGATTTCTTTAAATTATTTTAAATACTCAATAAATTTATCTGAAAAAATAAATGAATTCTCTAGCTCCCAATTTATTTTTCTAGAATTCCTTAGATTGACAATAGATTCTTAAACATACTACAATGTTTATATATTTGTAGTTTAATTGAATACAAGTTAATATTATTTTAGCACACAACCCAACATCTAAATGTTAAAAAGGTGGAAAAGATGAGATAAGGGTCACATTTAGTGAAGGGAAGAAGGGCACATAAGAACCATGCCAAGACTCTATATATAGTAATGCTACATACATGCTTGAAGTGTATTTTTACACTCTAGACAAAGAAGGAAGAGTGAGATAAAACATGGGGATGATAAATATGAAAACTAGAAGGTACTAAGAAATGCAGGATCATTAAAAATAAGTAAATATGCTAATAATTTTTAATTTATATCAAGAATCAACAAGTACATAAACATATAATTTAACAATTAATAAATGCATATGGGTCATATTTAGGTGTTATGTTGAAGAACCAACCTTCACATAATAGAGAAAATAGTTATGTTGAATAGGTTTTGGTGTTTACTACAAAATGGATTGTTTTATTTATGAATAATTTTTTTAAATTGTGTATATGCAGTACATAATTTAAGAGCTTATTTTGTGAGCAACAAATGGGTAAATTGTAGACATTGAAATTTTAATGAAATAGTCTTGTGAGTGTAATGGAAAAATATATACATATTATAGAAATTTAATTGTTTGTTATATGAATAATTTTTTTTATTGGTAAAATGACTATACATATATTTAATGGTGATGGAATGATTTTTATTTTACTTTACCTATCAAAAAGATTTTCAGTTATAATTGTGATAAATTTTTTAAGATTTAATTATAAAATTAGAATATTAAGATTGTTGTTTAACCAACCTTTTATTTTAACTATATCAAGATGACAATTAAAACTAATTAAAAAGTTGTGTATAAAAAAAATACTTACTTTAAATTTAACATTACAAAAGATATAAAATACCATAAACAATGATTAATTGATTACAAAATAAATAATAATTATTTGATTACATAATAAAAAATGATTAATTAATTAATTACACAATTAAATAAATAAATAATTAAATAAATAAATCTTTCAAATAAAATCACACCACTTAAATTCAAAGTGAAAACAAAGCCCCATGAATTTGAACCTTCAAAACCACTTGAACTTAAACCTTCAAAATGAATACAACCTCCCTAAACTCATAAATTTTAAAATGAAGACAAAGCCTCCCTAAACGTGAACCTTTGACCTCTCCAAAGAACATCATCACAAAACAATAGATTGAATAAAACTATGGGTTGTGTGTGTCTTAAGACCACAACCACAATTTAAGATTTGAAAGCAATAATCTTAGTTATGATGCAAGATTTGTACCTTTTTTATAACTAAATAATTATGAGTGGTTATTTACGTTGTTACACCTTTTTTACCATGTAAATAGTGTGTGTTAGTCACCATTAGTGGCCACTTGAGCATTGATAAAATAATTAATTTAAGAAGTACTTTAACTCTAAAATACAAATTAACCATATGAACATGGAAACCTTAAGCTGCACAGACATCAAAAACACAAATCCTTAATAATCACCAACATTCCTCACATATTTGATTTTTATCCAACATTTTAGTCTCGATATGAATCATGGGTAAGTTTAGAGGAGGCCTAGATAATAGAAATGGTCATTTAATGCCTTATAATAGTGCATGCTTCTTAATCTCACCCACCTTCTAAATCCAAAATCTCAATTTCCTAACCTCCTATACTTTCCACATCCCATTGTAATCTAGATACCTCCCTATGCAACCATGCAATCTCCCCATCACGAGATTGAATCTCCTCATGAAGAATGTCAATCAGTGTCTAATCCTCCTCAAATCTAACTATGTGTAAAGGACCATCCATATCCCCCTTATCTGCATGTGTGACATGTAATGATATCATCACTATGTCCTCTCCATGCTTGTCACCATCGCTATCAATAAAAATTAATGGAGTATTCTCTCCACCTCCCTACTCTATATCCATCGCATCTTTGTATCTTTGTCCACATCCACACCTACCTCCCACAGAATCTCTACATCCTCAACCTTAGTAATATCTACATCATGTAGTTGTCTCATATCTACATATTGTCCTTTGACTTGTCCTCATGTATATCTTATGTCTCCTATAACCACCCTCCTAATATAGGCTCTTAAATGTGTGCCTCATGGTTGCCTGCTCAAACTAATAACTAGTGTTTATTTCCATGTACATGGTGGTGCATATGGTACTGTTAATCTCATCAACTATTGTTGGGCCCACCAATCTATGTACCCATATACTACTCCTACATCAACATCCCTCCTATCACTCCATCTCACTATCTACAAATGTGACCAATTATGGTTTGCTATCGATGGATTAATAGTAATCCCTCATTGTTCTCTCCCTAACCACTTATGAAAAGATTTGCAGACCTATTAGAATGTGTTGTATAGTCTCAAACTACCTCATCACCCTACCAGGGTGATATATCTCTATAATATAATCATGTATCCAAATAATATAACATTGGCTCAACATATAATCCATGTATAAATCATCTTGAGGCCATTAAAATACAATCTTTTTGTATGGTCTCCGAGTGATATGATCATAACCTAACTCATCAATAGCTCTCTTGTAGAACTCTAGGTCACCCAAGTATGGTCTGTGAATACCAATAATCATATGCCATCCATATGCTAATGGTTCATCCATAGAATGAGTGATCATATGACTAATAGGCCTCTCCACTAAGATGTGCTTCTAGCACCAAACCTGTAATAGTGTGGAAGGACTAGTCTCCTTCCCATCTATATAAGGCACATGGTGAAAGTCCCTGTATAAATGTGCTATCACATATGGCCCCCATGCAAACCTCTCACCCATCTCCATCATGTCTCTGATATCATCCAAAAATCCAATCAGACAAAGTCTCCTAGTCTTGTTAGGCAGCATAATTCCACTAACGATATCCATAAGTACTATGGTCAAAGAATATATCTCTAATCATAATCAATAATCAATGTCTACTCCTCTTCTAATAATTAGAATCAATTCATATCCAAAAATCCTATTTATTTTAGTCTCCTGAGGACCTTGACCCTAATATACTCATCTCCCTCATGTCAGAATACCCAAAATTTGATACACATCCTCTAGAGTCACCATTATATCCCCTATAGGTAGGTGAAAACTACTAGTCTCGTTATGCCACCTCTTGGCTAGATTTGTCAATAGATCCCCATCTACTCTAATCTCTAGCATATTATCAATTTATGATAACCCCATCACCTCTAAAACTGCAAATTCATACTCCATGAATCCATCAATCTGCTCCAATGCACCAGGCCTTTGCTCCCATGTAGTAAAAACTAGTAATACCTCCTACAAAAAAAAAGCATTCACATAAATTTAATTCTTTCTATCAACATCAAAATCTAATTACCACTACTTTAACACATTCAAAAAGAACAAAACAAAAAAAAGTAAAAACATCATTTTCAATCATATTATTTTTATGCAAATCATCATTCTTCTTATTTATCCTTTCCTAATTTCATCCTTTCCTCTTAACAATCATGTCTTCATTTCTCAAATTCATGCTTTTGAAGTATATTTTAATGAAATCAAGCTTAATTTCTTCTATTTCACATATTCTTGCATTTTTGCTACCCCTTTTTGTGATTTCACTTTCTAACTCTTCAATTTTACTCATAGGATCTTTAATTTCACATTTACATATTTAATTTTACTCCTAAAATGATTTCACCACCTGTGTTGATGAATTCGCTGCTCAATTCTACAATTTTGCAATTATGAAAGCATAAATTCATAATCCCTAACCTAATTTTTACCCCCAGTGATTTCACACCCTATTCTATGAATTCCCTATCAATTTTAACTAATTTGTAGTTTGTTATAATGAATTCATAACTTTAATTACCAAATTATAAATAGACCATTTGTGAATTCATTCTCATCTAGTTTAAGCCCTAATAAGTGCACATAAATAAAAAACTAAAACATAAAATTTTGCTTACTGGAGGTCTGCTCTTCTTTGGTTTCAATTCATGCGCTCTGTACAATGTTCGTGGTGTGGAATATGATCCATTTTTTGATAAAGTCTCAAATCAAATATCCTTAATTAGATTCTACTATAAAATAGATCTCTAAATACAAAATGCACAAATGAATTTTTTACCCCCAATTCTTTTATTTATATTGACACCCCATTTCAAATATTTTCCTCCAGTTCCTTCATTCTATCCATTTTCAATCAAATTTCAAGACAAAATCGATCAAATTATTATAAATTTATTTCAATAACTTGTAACTATCAACCTTGTAAAATTTTCATTACAATTTGAAAAGCTATATTTTTCTATTTTCAGATCTACAACTTACTATCTCTAGGATATATCATTCCCACATCCACTTCATTGACCATTGTAACATAAGCATCCACTAAGTGTGAAATCTTTCACTGATAAAAATATTGTTTTTCCAATCAATACTCTAATTTTCATCAACTGGGGGAAACCTATTTACACACACATGCACCTTGCAAGTTTGACATCAATTCTCATAATTTGATTTCTTGCTAGTCTAAACCATTTTATTAGTCTCCTCTTTTCATTCATTTTGAGTGTTGTACATTTTATCACACAAACCCTTGAGTGAGAATCATCACATTTATTCTCATTCATTTGGGACATCTTTTTTCTTCTCAAATCATCATCACTCTACTTCTTCTACTATTCTTTGAAACAATATTGCTTATCAAAACTATTTCAAAGAGGAGAAAATGAAGACACCTAAATTACATTTAGTGTCTAAATGCACCTAAAATCTATTAATTATTATACTTAAATATTTGAAATATAATTCATAACATTTCACTCTTATTAAATAATTGAATAAATTAAATTTAAATAATTGTGCACACTTTAAATCCAAATCTAATTATAAAATCTATATTTTACACCTCACCCAACATCTTCCACCTTAATCTCCCTCACATGTTTACTCACCCCAACCAATCTCATAACTTCTTTAACTTCCTTTGAGTCATCCCTTGAGTTTTCAAAAAAATTGACTCACACTTGGTGACTTAGTTAACCATCTCCATGTTTCTCTCATCCATTTGAAATGGTCATCATCCTCATAGATGATGACTCGTTAGCTACCATATATTATTTAAAATATTTAAATAATCTTTCACCATTTGATCTTTCCTCCAAAAAATTGTAAATAAGCATGAAATCTATCACTTTCATCATCCTAACTTATGTTATCAAAGTGCCATCAAAATCACAAGTGAATCCAAATCAAATCAAAGTTATCAAAGAGCATTTTTTTACCAAAAAAATCCCATTTTACATTGTATTGGAAGAGTGAGCAACCACAATTCAAAGAGATCTAATCGAATACACATTGCAATGGAATAAACTTTTACAACTAAGGTATAAGTTTGTGTTATTTTTTTTGTTTGTAACTCTAGCTTAGTTTGAAATAGTTTAGATTAAGATTTCTTATCTTAATTTGCATTTTTAAATTTTCTTCAATACAAGGGGAATATGGACACTATTTTATGAATATATATCACCTCAGTCTTATACACTTAGTAAACTTAGACCTTGGTCATTCCTCTCAGTTCTAAAACCTTTTTGCTGACAAAAGCCTTACATCTACTCTATCTTGTGCTCCTTGGCCTATATCTTAGGCTAACCAATATTATATTGATGAATCAAACCTTATATCTTGTCCAGAATGCTTAAAATATATTTATCTTCCATCTCTACAAGTTTTGGGCCTATACATGTTCTCCTTCTCTTTTGGAACTAATGTCTGGGATAGATAGTAACATCAATGTTATTGTCTTGACCTGACATAAGTGTCTAGTGCCCTAAAATCATGCAATTTACAAATGAAACATATCCTTATGGTTTGCCTAAGTGATTTAATGCAAGTTATTACTCCAAAGGGATTGATATAAAGACAATATCAACCTTCATGCATTCTATACTTTTAAAAATACCAAAAAAACTAAGGTAATTTATCAAAAGCACTCTATCAAGCATTCAATTAAGCAAAGCTTACATATTTACATACCAATCATAGGTCCAACACATCTACAAGTCTGAATTATTAAAGGAGTAGCCTAAGAGCCCAATTTGTCAAGTTACAAGATAGGTCACTGTTGTACTTGTTTTACACACATTGCATGATACATCCACAAGCCAACATGTAGGGGAGAACTACATGAGTATGAGGCCCTCTTATAGATAATTGGATATATAGGTAGCCCCCACTGATATCAAGGTCTTTGGGGTTAGCTTGACACTATATGCCTATTAACCTATTTTTATCCAAGGTTAATATGAATATGAAAAGCTAGGGTTTTGTCATTTCATGAGCAATAGTCCATGACCTAGATTTAAATACACTAGAGTGAAGGCAAAGTAAAACCCAAAAGCATCCAAGTGGTCGCATCCTCTTTTAATAAGTATTTCATACATGACACTTGCATTGAACCTAGATAATAATGTCAATACAACCATCCTAGGCTGACATTAATGTTCAAATCTCTAGAAGCATCAAATCCAAAATATGATTATTTTAAAACTATCTTTTATCTCTCTTCCTTCTTATTCCAAATCTAACACTGTGTTATCATAATATATAGAAATGAAATGGTACAAAGGTGATAATTAGATCTATAAAATGGAAATTAGATGCTAAACTTAGATATAAGCATATGTTGAATTCATAAAGCTAAGAGAGTCCAAATATGCAAAGTAAAAATAAGATATATATATATATATATATATATATATATATATATATATATATATATATATATATATATATATATATATATATATATATATGTATGTATGTATGTATGTATGTATGTATGTATGTATGTATGTATGTATGTATGTATATATACATATATATGTGTGTATATATATATATATATATATATATATATATATATGTACATATATATGTATATATATATATATATATACATATATATGTACATATATATATATATATATATATATATATATATATATATATATATATATATATCTTATTTTTACTTTGCATATTTGGACTCTCTTAGCTTTATGAATTCAACATATGCTTATATCTAAGTTTAGCATTTAATTTCCATCTTATAGATCTAATTATCACCTTTGTACTATTTCATTTCTAGATTCTTAACCCTATATACCCTAAGTGAAGATTGTCATATTCACACCTCAAATTAAGGTTAAACAAAGGGGAAATATAGATATTTATTTATTATATATAACCTCAGTCTTGTACACTTGGAAAACTCAAATCTTGGTTGTTCCTCTCAATTCTAGACCTTTCTTACTTCCTCAAGTCTCGCATCTACTCTATTTTGTGCCTCTTAGCTAATCTCTTAGTCTAACCAATCTTATGTTGATGACCCAAGACTTATATCTTTCCCAAAATTCTTAAAACCTACTTATCTTAGGTCTCTACAAGTTTTGAGTCTGCACCTATTTTCCTACTCCCTGAATACTTGCATTCTGAACAAATACCTATGTCGATACAGGTGTCATGTTTTGACATAAGTGTCTAGTGCCCTAAAGTCATCTAATTTATAAATAAAATGTAGATTAATGGCCAACCTAAGTTTTATTATGTGAGATTTTCTCCAAATGGATTGATATAAATATAATATTAACCCTCATTTATTCCTCACCTAATACAAACCTAAATTCATACCAAAGAGCATTTTATTGAGTAAAGTTTCTATATTTTCTCTTATCTCTATATCAATCATATGGATAGCACATATATAGGTTTAAAGTACTAAAGGATCATTCCAAGAGATATATTTTCCAAGTTACAAGTTAGGTCATTGTTGTACTTACTTATCACATATTACATGATTCACACACAAGCCAACACATAAGGGAGAACTATATAATTTATAGGCCCTCTTTGAAGTATTGGATATGTAGGCAACACTTATTGATAGAGGGGTCTTTGGAGAAGCTCAACACTATGTACCCACTAACCTATTTTTTCATATCCACTATGAAGATGAAGAACTAGGATTTTATCATTTGACAAGGACAAATAATCTATGACCAAGATCTGAATGCACTAGAGTGAAGGTGATGACAAACCTAGAAACATCCAGGTGTTTTCATCCTATTTTACTATGTATTTCATACTAGACACATGCATCCGATCAAGACACTAGCATTGACACAACCATTCCAAGCTAACACAAGTGTCCATGACTACAAAATCATTGAATCCATAATTTGGTAATTATTCTAAAATAGTCTTCTCGTTGCTTCCAAACTAGCCCAGATCCATATTAGTATTAGCATCAGAACTAGCTAAGAATCTTGTTTTCATTATCATTCAAATATCTAGCATAGTCGTATTTTATATTTTTAGTATATCAAAGCATAATAAATTTAGTATATTTTATATGTGAATTTTGTAATTAATTGGCATGTTGTAGATCTGTTTATCACCATTATGCTTATTCATTTCTATATTCTTAACCTTATCTATCCCATTAGGATCCACATCTAATTTATGGTTAAATAACATCATGGCACCATAGTATCAAGTAACAAACATGTAAGAAAAGTAACATAATGTAATGCCATAAGGCATAAATTCTACATACAAGGGATAATTAAAATGTCACATGGAGTTATAATACTTGAATAAATGTCAAATATAATACCCAAAAGTTGAATATAAGGGACTTGTGAATTTTACAAAAACAAAGAAGGCCAAGAGATGTAAACACAAGGCATGATGATGTCATACAAGCAAGATGGTTTAAGTTGAACACACACAAGGCCAAGGACCAAATACAAGAAGTAAACAAGTTGAAGCATATTATGTGATTAAGATTCTTTACTCCTTACTTTTGTTGCTTATTCTTATACACAATCCATTTTATTCTAACCCTTGCTCTATTTTTATTTTGGGGAACTTCCTCCCTTGTCTATTTCAACCTAATTTAAACAATCCAAGACAACTGTCTTACTAAGATTTCAATGCACATCCTTCATGGAAACTTATTTGATCATTATTACACATATATACATGATTTAACTATCATTTGTGCTTTAGTTATTATAACTATCTAATTTCACATGAGATTATATGGCCATGCTTGCCATCTTCATCACATTACATATTCTTTTACATTGGGCACACCTTGTTTGCCTTCCTTCTCAACATGCTCTTTGTTGAGGGTTGTTTGAATCTCCACATGTTAGGTTGTGGAGTTAAAAGCTTCACTAGGTTGCGAACAGGAGTTACTGAAGTGTCACAGACACCGACATCAGTCAGGCCAACCGACGTCGGCAAGATTAGATAGGAAGAGCAATCGATGTCGGTTAGGAATCGATCGACGTCGGTCATCTTCAGGCAGATAGAGACCGACATCGGTTGCCTGTGCGGTTCAAAAATGCCAATTTCACAGACAGTTAGTTAATGAACTGAGTGTTTGCATGTTAAGAGCCAATTTTAGACTAGAAGCTGTGGATCTAATTATTTTAATTAGGGTCTAATTATTGTATGCATGAGATCTATATAATAGACTCATGGGTTGTATTGTAAAAATGTGCTAGAGAGTAAGAGAGCAAAAATAAGCTCCTTCAAAGAGAAGAGAGCAATGGTGTGTTCCTCCTAGTTCCAAAGGGGTGCTAAGTGTGTATGATCTTGGAGAGTTGCAGGTGTGCAAGTTCTAGTAGAAGATCCACCGGGGTACTGGTTGAAGAATCATAAGGACTTGGTGAGGCAAGGACAAGGGTTCTTCAGGGTGTAGAGATATCTACAGGGTGAGTAAGGTCTGGTGATTTACGGGTGGCAGCAAAGAGCAGGGAGATCTACTTGGAGTATGATTGTGTGCTTGGTGTACTGGTAGTGTTGTTACTGACTGGTGGAGGAAAACAACAACTCTGCATTGGAGTTGTGTGTTGGGACCATGAGAGAGAGGGAAGAAGTCCTTAAGGTGTGGCAAGCCTTAGAGGTGGAAGAAGAAGTGGCATCTTCTTTATTATATTTTCTTCTGAGTGATTATTAATACAATTGTGTATTGTCTCTCATATCTTGTGTTGTTTCATATTTCTAGTTACTTATTCATTCTGGTTAAATTCTGTGTTTAGTTGCTAATACAAGAGGTAATCTATTATGCTCTAATTGAGGAGCAAGATCCTGACAGTTGGTATCATAGCTTTTGGTTGGGTTACTAACAGGTGGTTTCAGATCTGGTTAGTGTTTGTTGATTACAGGGTACTCACAGGGGTTTCTGATTGAGTGGGAGTATAGCAATGGCAGAAGAAAGTAAGCTACGAATGGAAAAATAAATAGCACGAATGGTATGATTGATGGAAAGAAAGATTAGGTAAAAGAAGATTGTTGGTCGGTAAAAGATCAGCGTGTAGAAGCAGATGTTGCAGGTGATGTTACATAGGTTGCTCTGGATAAAGTAGAATCTTGGTTTACAGATTTTGTTGCCTCTTTCCATGCAGCCCAAAATAGAGCATCTTTTCATGGGTATGTCTTTAGAGACTTTGGAGAGATTTATTTAGGGGTTGGTGAGCCTTGTCAGATTGTTGGCAAAGGGGAAGTGAAGCTAAAATTGCAGACGGGTAACACACAGGTGTTGAATAAGGTCATGCAGGTACCAGTCTTGGAGATGAGTCTAATTTCTTTAGGAAAGTTGGGTGATGAGAGATGCACAGTAACTCTCACAGCAGATGTACTTGAATTAGACAGTGGTAAGAAATTAGGTATCCTTTATCTATCTACTTATATTACTGATTCACCTTCTGTTGCATAGATGTGGCTTTTTAGGCTTGGTCACATATGTAGGAGGGGAATGCATGTTCTTAAGCGGAAGACAGATATCTTTGATAAACTTAAGAACTGGAAAGCCTTGGTGTTCATGGAGGAGATGACGGATAGAGATCAGCTGAGTGGACTGAATTATTCTGAGCAGGGATGTGTTAATTTAAACAAGGTTTTGACCCAAAAGGAGCTCACAGATAAAAAGTCATCACTCACAGGCGAACACAGGTACCAGCATCGGTCAAGAAGAACTGACGTCGAACAGACAGGCATCGACATCGGTCATGTATAGATCAGCAGAGTCGGTGGTGTCGGGCAGCAAGAACCGACGTCGATCGTATAGAAACTGACATCGGCAATAGGTACACCGACATCGATCAGGGAACCGATGTCGGTAGACAAGGTCAGTCGCAGGAAATTGACGTCGGTTGGGTGCAGATTGGGAGATGGCCAAGATCAGTCACTGGAATGGATGTTGGGTGGACAACAAGCTGTCAAGGAGTCTCAAACGCCCATATGAAGCACTGAAAGGGTAAGTGGACCTCACATTCGTTGTTCACCTTCTTACTAATTGTTTACTGATGGTCGAGAACCAGGAAGATGTAAAGAGGCAATGCAGGTAGAATCCAAAAACAGTGGGAGCTTGGCATGGATGAGGAGTGTGAGTCCTTGGAGAAGAACCAAACATGAGTTTGTTGGTGGAGTTGTTAGCTGAAAGAAAGCACTGAAAGATGAATGGATTCCCAAGATAAAGAAGATAGTGGATGGATACGTGAGACAAAAGGCCAAGGTATATGGTCTTGAGGAAGCTA
This sequence comes from Torreya grandis, assembly GCA_037957365.1. NCBI lineage: Eukaryota > Viridiplantae > Streptophyta > Pinopsida > Cupressales > Taxaceae > Torreya > Torreya grandis. The sequence goes on from JARHVA010000322.1 coordinate 1,387,525, forward strand.
CAGGATAGTGGTACAGGTTTTGACAGGTGGATGACAAAGCAAGGCTTCAGTCAATGTCAGTGTAACCATTGTGTTTGTCTTTACCAGGAGGATGATGAGTCGTGACATTATCTTGTTACTGTATGTGGTGTAGTTGCTTGTTGCAGGGTTACACATGCAGAGAGTTTTTTGAGCTAAAGTTAAAGTTAGTTCAGAGGTATGTCATGAAGAATTTGGAGCAGTGAAATTCTTTGGCATAAGAGACATGGAAGATCACAGGTTGATCTCCAGTGGGAGCTGATGTGAAGAAGGTGTTGGCAAGGTTCAATATGCAGGATGCAGAATCGATAAGCACACCAAGGGCTGGACAGTTCAAGCGGAGCTTAGAACAGTGTTTAAAATCACATAAAGTCTAGTGTAGGCCTGAGTTTTTCCCAAGCAGTGGGAGTTTTCAGAGAGTTTGGAGCCAATTCAGGGAAGGTGGATTCTCAGGTATCTGAGAGGGACCAACAGCAGGGATTCATGTTATGCAGGGTCAAGGTCTTCACTACATGAGTTGTAGGTTCAGATGTGGCAGGTTACTTGGATGACAGGTGTAGCATCACAGGTTGTGTGGTGGTTGGTCTTCAGGATTGATCTTGAAGAGGGATACAAGCCAGGAAATGAATTAGATGAAGGTACAGGTACAGGTGCAGCTATTTATCTCCAAGTGGGAGATTGTTAGGTTGTGGAGTTAAAAGCTTCACCAGGTTGTGAACAGGAGGAGTTGCTGAAGTGTCACAGACACCGGCGTCGGTCAGGCCAATCGACGTCGGTAGGATTAGACAAGAAGAGCAACCGACGTTGGTTAGGAATCGGTCGACGTCGGTCATCTCTAGGCAGACAGGGACCGACGTCGGTCGCCTGTGCGGTTCAGAACTACCAGTTTCATGGACAGTTAGTTAACGAATTGAGTGTTTGCATGTTAAGAGCCAATTTTAGACTAGAATCTACGTATCTAATTATTGTAATTAGGATCTAATTATTGCAATTAGGATCTAATTATTGTATGCATGAGATCTATATAATAAACTCATGGGTTGTATTCTAAAAGTGTGCTAGAGAGTAAGAGAGCAAAAATAAGCTCCTTCAGAGAGAAGAGAGCAATGGTGTGTTCCTCCTAGTTCCAAAGGGGTACTGAGTGTGTATGATCTTGGAGAGTTGCAGGTGTGCAAGTTCTGGTAGAATATCCACCGGGGTACTGGTTGAAGAATCATAAGGACTTGGTGAGGCAAGGACAAGGGTTCTTCAGGGTGTAGAGATATCTATAGGGTGAGTAAGGTCTGGTGATTTGCGGGTGGTAGCAAAGAGCAGGGAGATCTACTTGAAGTACAGTTGTGTGCTTGGTGTACTGGCAGCGTTGTTACTGACTGGTGGAGATGAACAACAACTCTGCATTGGAGTTGTGTGTTGGGACCGTGAGAGAGAGGGAAGAAGTCCTTAAGGTGTGGCAAGCCTTAGAGGTGGAAGAAGAAGTGGCATCTTCTTTATTGTATTTTCTTCTGAGTGATTATTAATACAATTGTGTATTGTCTCTCATATCCTGTGTTGTTTTGTATTTCTAGTTACTTATTCATTATGGTTAAATTCCGTGTTTAGTTGCTAATACAAGAGGTAATCTATTGTGCTCTAATTGAGGAGCAAGATGACAACTGTCTTACTAAGATTTCAATGCACATCCTTCATGGAAACTTATTTGATCATTATTATACATATATACATGATTTAACTATCATTTGTGCTTTAGTTATTATAACTATCTAATTTCACATGAGATTATATGGCCATGCTTGCCATCTTCATCACATTACATATTCTTTTACATTGGGCACACCTTGTTTGCCTTCCTTCTCAACATGCTCTTTGTTGAGGGTTGTTTGAATCTCCAAATTCTCCTTCCATTTAAATACTTTATTGCTTACTATGTCCTTCCAAGATTTTTCACATTTCACTTATGCATGACTTACTTTCCAAATATGGAAAACTATACAAACATTCATATATGCTAAAAATACCTAAAAAATCAAAATATTTTAAAAAAATAAAAATTAGGACTTGTAGGCATACTTTGATGTTGTTAAATGACATATTTACATGTCATATATATATATATATATATATATATATATATATATATATATATATATATATATATATATATATATTTGTTCAATATATAACATATTTCAATGCATTTCAATACAAAATGTTTCCCATAAGGTATTTTAATGTGCAACAAAATACGTTTCTACATAAACAAAAACTATTCATACACAAAATAAGTTATCCTAAATGAAAAATATTGCATATAGTCAATCAAGACAAAGCCACACTAGTTGGAAAATAGAGCATTGTGGCCTTGTCCTCTACTATGGTCCTATCCCTATACATTTTACATTTCTAATTTAAACTACAACATAGTCACATTGAACTCTTCTACAATTTTTCATCACAAAGTAGAGATAACACTTAGATATCATTTAGTTATCAAGCTCAAAGCATACATTTCCATGGTTTTGTTGTTGGGATAGACTTTTATCAAACAAACTTGCTTAGTTAGAGGCATCTCATTATTCTATACAAACACTCTTATAGCTTTTATTTATCCAAATCATATTTTTCCATGACAGAGCTATAATGAAAACATGTCTTATTTCCCACTCACAATTTACATGTACCATAATGTATATGTTATTCGCTAACATGAACATGTATACATATGATCAAAACCAACGAATGATCTCATCAATAGGATGCTCATATGTGTATCCAATGTTTTAATAAGAAGGAGAAAGATCTTGTGAAAAATAAGATGAGGCAACTATAGAAGCTTATGAATATGAATAAGAAAGATGTAAAATAACCCCATGAATCACTAGTCTAAACTTGTATTGTCTTCCATGAGAGAACATGATGTAACAACTTGTGTTTGTGTAGAAGCCTTTTGAATAACTTGTGATGTTATATTAGATAAATACTTTGTATTATGTAACACTTTTTGCTTAGGAGTAGATATCTTTCTCTTTCTAACCAAGTGATCATTTTCATATGTACTCATATTAAGGTCAAGAATAGATAGATAAACTATAATATCTTTGTGTTCATAGCTAAGTGAAGAAACTAAAATATGTTCAGGTTCATAAATAGGTGTGAAGACTAATTTTAGAATATATTTTTTTGAATATAAATCATGACTTTGAATAGTTGTCTGAACTAATTCATTACAAATTTACTCAATAATTATTCCAACCAATGGTTATGGAATAAGGGTAGGCACCATTGGTTCCATGGAATATTCATATTGAAATCCTAAAATTTTAACCACTTGATTATCTTGAATATACTTTAGACATTTTTGAACTATAGAAAGAATTTCTCTCATTTTATATAACCAAAGCCTTCCTAATAACATATCAATGACACATATGGCTGGTAACACTAAGAAATAAGTGGAAAATATGAAAGGTTCCATTTGTAAATTAAATAATAAATGATTAAGAGTTTTTTGTTTATGAACATCAAATGCTTGAACACAATTTTAGATGTATGTTGTATATATTGTTCTTTATAACCAAAAAATGTGGAAGTGTTATGGTGCACACATTTTCACTTGATCCGTTATCTATCATGACATTATGGATTGGTTGTATGCCAATATATGCTCTAATTAATAATGCATATCTATCAAAATAATCATCAATAATTTCATAATCATCAAATGTAATATATGGACATGATGCTAGCTCACTTGTAACTATGACAATGATGATACCAAGTGGATGTCCATATGAATATGGAGAAGGATGAGAACTATATGCATAATGTATTATGTGACATTTATTAAGAGTATATATCTTTCTCTTTATAACCAGGTGATCATTTTCATATGTACTCATATTATGCTTAAGAATAGATGGAGAAAAACTATAATATCTCTATGCTCATTCTTATAAGCAGCTATAAATTTCGATTTTAGAATATATTTTTTTGAATGTAAATCATTGAAACTTTAATGAACCAGTCTTGTTTTGAAAAAAATATGGAAGTGTAATGAAAAAATATATACATATTATATAAATTTAATTAATTGTTGTATGAATAATTTATTTTATTAGTAAAAAAAACTATACTAATATGTAATGGTGATGGAGTGATTTTGACTTTACTTATCAAAAAAATTGTCAATTATAATTGTGATAATTTTTTTAATATTTAATTATAAAATTACAATATTAAGATTGTTGTTTAACCAACCTTTTATTTTAATTATATTAACAAGACAATTAAAATTTTGTGTATAAAAAAATAATTAATTTAAATTTAACATTACAAAAGATATAAAATACTATTAAAAAAAATTAATTGATGACACAAAAAAATAATGATTAATTGATTACACAATTAAATAAAAAAGAAATGAATTAAACAAATCTTTCAAATAAAATCACACCACTTAAATTCAAAGTGAAAGCAAAGCCCCCTGAACTTCAATCTTCAAACCCACCTGAACTTAAACCTTCAAAATGAAGAGTCTCCTTAAGCTTGAACCTTTAAAATGAAGACAAAGCTTCCCTTAAATTGAACCTTTGACCTCTCCTTAAGAATATCTTCACAACACAGGTGATTGAAGAAAACTATGTACTCTGTGTCTTAAGACCACAACCACAATTTAAGATTTGAAAGTAATTATCTTAGTTATGGGCACCATTTTTTTAATGAGAGGAGTTATTGACGTTGTTACACTTGTTTTTAACAAGTTAATAGTGCGTGTCAGTCACCATTAATGGCCACTTGAGCACTGATAAAAGAATTAATTTAAGAAGTGCTTTAACTGTAAAATACAAAGTAACCATACCTTAAGCTGCACACACAAATCCTTAACAGTCACCAACCTTCCTCGTGTATTTGAATTTTAGCCAACGTTTTAGTCTTGATATGAAGCCTGGGTAAGTTTAGGGGAGGTCTGGATAATAGCAGCGGCCATTTAATGCCTTGAAAGAATGCATGCTTCTTAATCTCACTCGCACCCCGCTTGCGACCAAATCGCTTCTCAGGCTCTTTAACCAGCAATGCTGCTATCAAATCCTTGGCCTCACGGCTCACAGAGGGCATTGCAGGGAATGATAAATCTTCATCCACTATATTGTTTATGGTATCCAGACCATCCCACCCTATGAAAGGGGTTGTTCCATAAAGAAGCTCATACAGAAAAACCCCCAATGTCCACCAATCCACGGCGTTTCCGTGCCCCTTTTGTTCAACCATCTCAGGTGCTAAATACTCTCGGGTTCCTACTATTGACTTGGATCTCCCTCTCGACGGCTCTGCAATAAAATCAACCTCCTGTTGTTTCTGTTTCACTCCCTTCCTTAGAAAACATGAAAGAAGACAAAGTTTCGTGCATTTCTTGCAGGGGGTCGTATCAGCTAATTCGACGCTCTTCTTCTTGTGCTTGCAAGAGGTGTCGAGCATAGGCCTCACTTGGAATGCTTGGGACAAATCGAAATCTGTCAGCATAAGATGGCCGTCCTCTTTAATCAGAACATTCTCTGGCTTTAGGTCTCTGTATACAATACCAAGCGAATGAAGGTATTCCAGTGCTAACAGAATCTCCGCGCAATAAAACCTATAACATAATCGCATAAATCCATTTCAATTTAAGGAAGAAAATAATGATAAAAGATGATTTTTGAATAAATTGTGTCAAAAAATTTATCGCTGTTTCCGATCATAATCTATGATCCGGAAACAAACACAATTTCTGAGTAATCAGGGTTTGAAGTTTAGCCTAGCCATTTAGAGTTTTTTCATTTGAGTAATTAGGGTTTGAAGTTTAACTTAGCGATTTAGTGTTTTTTCAGTAATATCAGGATGAACTCTTCTTAATAAATTGGTTGTGTAAATGTAAAGATAACAGATTCACTCAACCTTGAAAAATATTGGTGCTAGATGGAGTGTTTTTTCAGTCATATCAAGACAAACTTTTCTTATTAAATTGGTTGTGTAAATGTAAAGATAACAGATCCACTCAACCCTGAAGAGTATTGGTACTGGATGGAGACCGACAAAATCACTCGAACTCCACAACTAGGTCTCAGGGCCGGAACCAAAAAAAAAATGTTAAACTACGAAAAGATAGAGAGAGTATATGTACCTGGCAATTTCCTCAGGGAAGAAACGCCCAAACTGTTTCTGTCGAAGAATATTCAGATCTCCCGCCGGACAGTACTCCGTAGCAATATAATATTTGTGATCTTTTTCGCATTGGAAATACAACGTAGAGAGAAGTGGATGATCTAACATTTGCAGAAATTGTACCTCTTTCATTATTCTTGTCATATTATCATTGCTCATATCCTCCACCTTGACTGCAAAGTAGGTTTTGGTGCCGCTCAACTCGGCCAAAAACACAGTTCCAGAGGCGCCGCCGCCTATCCTCTTAATCTTTTTGAAGTGTGAGAGTTCTAAATTACCGTCGCGGCTCTTGACTGCATCGATGGCATCCCAGTGTCTGGAATAGCGGGTGTGATGACACCTACTCCGATTGCTGTTGCTTCTGGGCGAATAATATACAGGGCAGGAAATCTGATTCTCAGAGGAGACAATTTGAGTGGATGCGGAACCACTTTCCGGTGTTGCAGTGGATGCGGACGAGGATGAAGTTGAGCTGCTCGCATTGCTGCCGACATTTCGGTTTTCGGAGGTGTTTTTAATGAAAATTGTGCGCGGCGAGTCGTCAGATATTCCGAATTTGTCGGTCTTCTCTGCTGATTTGGAATCTTCAGTTGTCGCCATTGTCATTGCGCACCCGCCTTCCAAATCCAAAAATCTATGGTTTTAATTCTCCACTTATATATGGATACTATTAATATTGAAGAATGATACGTCGTCCTCTTATAAAAGCTTTTTTTTTTTTTCCAAAAAGGAAAAATTGTCTTTTATTTGCACACTTAAGGTAGTGTGGGATAAGTGTAAAATCAAAAGACAATTTTGATTAAATGATTGTAATGATTGCATTTTCATTGAAAAAGTTTAAGTTTAAAAACAGAGGTAGATTAGTAATTGAAAGGGTAGGTATGTCAACATATAGTATGAATGGTTGTAGGATATGTTAAAATGTAGTTAAAAAATGTTTTATTATAAAAATTAACTTGATATAAGTATTTGTATTATTGTATTGTATTTTATATGTATGATTTATTAGTTTAAATTAAGTTTTTATTTGATTTGTTGATGTTTTGGTTTTGTGTTATTTTTCTTTCTCTTCATTTTTTTTTTAAAATTTTAAATTGTTTGTTTCTCCCAAAATTATATAATGTATAATATTTTGGTTCTAGAAATATACATTATATAGTTTTGGAGAGTTCACTATTTTGAGTAAGTTTTGGGTGTACCTATTTAATGTAGACATGTTTTTTATTAACTTTTTCATTTATTAAGTGTTTGTGTGCCAATAAGGTCAAATTTTAAATTTAATAAGTCTGTAAATACATAGGTGGATTAGAGCATACAAAACATCAAACGATTGAGCAAGAAACAAATCTATTTTTATAGAGAGAAATTATGAAATCGCAAGAGATGTTAATTCATGTAAAAATTGAAGCATTTATTTTCTTGCCACGTTTTCATTCTAGTATGAAAAGTTATATAAGACTAAGATGTTTAAGGCCGATAAGAATTGAGGGATAACACGTGCCTTTAAATAAATCCCAAAATTATTACTAGATTATATTGTTTTGATAGAGTTTTGGAGGAGACTAATTTTCCAAGGATCTATGTAGAGTTTGGGAAAAGTGATGGAGGTTTTTGTAACTCTGGAGCTATTAAACATGACCATCAAATTATTTAATGTGCATATGTAAATTTACTAGAAAGTGCTCTACTCTTTCAAAAATGACCATGCAGTTCTAAAGAGATTCTATATTCGACTTACACTACAATTATTATTTTTAATGACTCTTTTTAAATTTAAAACAAAATCAATTATTCCTCTTAAATCCAATTTTTATTTTATTATTACGTTAAAAATAAGTTTATATACGATTAAGACTAACTAGAATATTTTTTAAGTTGTGTATTATATGTTTATGTGAAACAACTTTCTCATAAAATATTTTGATTAATGTAGGCTCTCTTACAACCCTTAAGATTAGAGATTTCTTTTATTTTTATGGATCTTATTTTTGCTTATGATTTAATAAGTCCTCAACTTATTGTGCCTTCCTCTTAGGACTATATTTTTATTATTAATAGTGTTGCATTTTCTTAGGGTTTTTTTTTAAAAAATTGTAAAGATCTATTTAATCCTAAATTTTCTTTAGAGCCTTATGTGATTTATTTACTCTATGTGTGTAATTTGATGTATTTACTTTATCTGTGTAATTTGATTATTGCAGATGCTTAGTTTGATTGTAAATTTGATTAATAAATTTATTTGATTTGAAGTTTAAATATATTATCAAAATTTAAATATTCTTTTACAAATGATGTATCTCCAATGAATAATGTGGAAAATAAGTATGATTATGAAGACAATTAATATTATAAAAGTGAAGTAAAATAAATATAAAAAATAACTCATTAATTATGTAAAAAAATAAACTATAACCAATCCTTAGAATTATAAATATATTGAAATAGATTTTTTTTTTAAATATTCCCCTTGATTAATTGTGTGAAAAATCTTTCATTATCTAGTGTTAGTGCAAGATTTTGCTTTGTGTACATCAGTTGGATTGGCTAACATCAATTCAATTGATTGTTTGTTTCCATTTAGTACTTATTACTTTTCATTACTTCAAAACTATCTTGTTTCAATTGACAACTTGCTAGCAACTTTTTGATCTTTTGTATGTCATCATGAATATAACATATTTTATGGTTTTTAAAATGGATGAGTAGAACCAAATATATAGGCAAAATAAGAAATCAACCCATGTTTATTGTACTAGGTTGATCATGTTGACCTAGTATCTTTTTTATCCCCTGTGCACTATACTAGGTCAACCTGGTCAGTCTAACACTATTTACAACCTCTTTTCCCTTCTTTGCTAATCTCTGTACACTATAATGGATCGACCTGGTCGACCCTATACATTTTTATAGTCCCTATTTTTGTACTAGGTTGACCTAGTACAATTTTATATCACTTCTTATTCTCCTTGTGTGTTTATCTAGTCTTGTTTCATCATGATGACATATTTTCAGCCTTCCCTTAGTCTAGAACATTGCATAATCAAGGATTTGGATAGTAACCTCACTTATTTCATTACTTTTGATGAGACTATCCAATTTCTTCCTTCCCCTTTCCCTAAACCAAAACCACTCACTACACAATGTAATGTAGTTGAGATCTTTCATCATAATCCTCTTCCCAATACCAATGTTGGGAGTCCTTCACAAATTTTACCAATTAAATTGATAATCTATATGGTTCCCAAATTTCAAAAATATTTATGATAATAATATCTACACTCCTCACAAGAATGGTGGCCTTACCAGGCTTCCTTTTTCTTCTACCATACTTAAGACAAGTAACACTAATGTTTGGAATCCTCCACCTATAAATAATCTTCCTCCCACCAATACTAAAAATCATCTTCCTATAAACACTAATACCCCTCTTAAACACACCAATCCACCTATTGATACAACTCAACTTCTTGCCCAATTCATAAATCAAATGAACATCATGCAAACTTCTACTCAATCTCAAATGATGAACATGCAAATAAATTTATGCAACATGATTAGTCAACCATCTCAAGTAATCATGTCTTAACCAAACCAAATTTTGTCCCTCCTCTTAGAGATGATAATGGGAATATCATCCCTCAACCCCCAATGAATAAAAAAATGCTTCAACATCTTCAAAATAAGCCTTTAGCCCCATTCTTTGCATATATAGATATTGGAAACATTTCTCCAACTATCACATATAATGGGACTAAGGATCCTACTATCTTTTTTAAATATTTTGGTAATCTCTATAAGGAATTGGTCCAAACTAAAACCTTTACTGCCACCAAGATCTTAGCCAAAACCTTCATTAGTGATGCACTTGAATGGTTCAACCAAAGTCCTAGACATTTCATCTCACAACTAGAGGATTTATTCAATGCTCTAGTGAAGGAATTTCAACATGTTGACCTTCCTGAAAATTATCTTAGTCATTTTATCAATGCCAAACAACTTCCTAATGAATCTTCTCACACTTTCATTAAACTATGGAATTTTCTTTCTCATAAAGTGTACCATAACATAAATGATGATACTCTTTTAAAACTATTTGTCATAACTCTTAAACCTTCCCTTCAATACAAAGTTTGAATATTTTCACCTAAAAATTTAGAGGAAGCCTTAGACAAATAAAAAAGGCAAGACTTTATTATGACTCAATTTGAAACACCTCAAACAAATACTAAATCATATTTCCAATCTTTTTCTGATACCATTGATTCATCCAGGCATCCCCAACCTCAAAATGAAGCATCCAATTCAACCAATTTTAACCCAACCCACCCTCCTTTGAGTTTAGAACAACTTAAGGATAAATTTCCACCCTCCAAACCCATGATATTTGATCCTTCCAAACCTCCTCAAAAATGGTACATTCTAGATAAAAAAATTTGGTGACATGCTACTATAGGTCACTCTCATGAGTCTTGTCATGATCTTCACCATTTTCTTATTTCTTCATTTCTTGGTCCACATTTCAATCTTGATACTCTCATAAAACAATATTATCAAGACTATCTTCAATCTTCTCACAATCGATCTCAAGAACTACAATTACATCAACATCAATTACCTAATGAACAAACCTCATCTACCAATTTTGTACAAACCATAATTGATCCTTATTCCTACAATAATAAGGAAAGGATATATAACATGAACTTTAAACATATTGTTGCATCCATTGAACCTCAAACTCTTAGGTCACATGAACCAAAAGAGTACCTAGTTTAAATGCCTACTCCAAATCATATCATTCATGGTCCTCATTTACCTCCTTTACCTTTCCATAACTCTCCTACACATCATATGTCACATGTAACCTCCTTAAAATCTAACAAATTGACACATTTACCTATCTCCAAATGCACCTACCAACCCAATGCAAATCATTCTACTAGTTCAATGTTACCTCATTCCAACTCACATGTTGGAGAATCTTGTAATGCCCATCCACATGTCCCTTTAGAATTTGGGGCATCTTATCATTCCCATCCACATATCCATTTAGACTTTGGGGTATCTAGTGATGCCCATCCCTACATCTAATTACCATGTGGGGCACCTTGTAGTACCCACTCTTATTCTATAATGCATAATAACAAACATATCCAGCTTCAAGAAACCTTTTGAGACTTATAAACTTGTCTTCCACATGCTCAGATATAATATAGGCATTTACATATGTCTTACTTGTTATTTTTATCCCTTGTTTCTTTATTTTTATGTATTTTTCTTCTTTTAGTTTCACTTTTCCTAAGCATCATCATTTTACTTTATGTTCATTTGGCTTTATTACACATTACATTTGACATTTCTATTTCATTTTTATCATGATATATTTAAACTTTTTTTTTTTTTTTAATGTCATTCTTTACGTTATTAGCTTTATGATCATTTTTGCCCCTTTCTTTAGCATTTTGATGTACCATAGTCTTCTTTTTATTTTTTCACCCTCATGGGTTTCTCTTTTGTGAGTTACTTTGTAAGACCGTAGATAAGAACTAGCACCCCTCATAAAATTACCATGCTTTTCATGTTTTTGATCCTTCTTCTTAAACTTTAGCTTTTTATTCTCTTGCTATATATAATTTGCAAACAATCTATGTTATCATGTTTTCATTCACTTCCCTCTTTCCTATGGTAAGGAATTACCCTTTACTATAATTGTATCCCTCTTTTCCCTTTGTCACATTTTTTATGATTTGAAGTAATTGAAATTATTCCATGTGTCACTCCTTTTGATTTCCCCTTCATTTCATCTCCACATTAGATAAAACAAGGTCAAAATCAAGATAGCACTTTTATTTTACCTAGATTTAAGAGACTCTTAGACCCCATGCTCTTTGAATTTCTCTCTTTTAGCAACCTTATCCCAAGTTTTCAAATGAAATTCATCTTTAGCACCCATGTCTGGTTTTCTAAATCTGTATGGAGGAGGAATAAAAAAACCATCAAGAAATTTAAAACATTTGAAAAAAAAAGGCAATGATATCTAAAAGGCAACATACAAATATCAAAAGTTAAACTCACTAAAAGACATGATTTCAAGCACATCTCCTATCTCCAATCGAAGCTCAAACTCCATAGTCAGCTTCGCACAAAGCTACAATCTTTTAGGGTGTGGTAGGCTAGTAGATTGTAATAGGGGATTTTTAAAAATGATGTGGAACTACCTACTTTCTCATGTAAGTACCCAATATTTGTAGTAGATCGACGACTCTATAAGGGGTCCTGAAGAATGGGGAACACATCATGGAGAGGTAGGTCCATTTTAACTTTCATGTATATAGCCTTCATGGGATGATCTATATACTCCATTTATTAACCTAATACTTATGCATCTAAGAGAAGTTCTTTATAGTTATTAAGGTTGATAGTCCTCTTGTTTTGATAAACCAAATTTGAGTGTCTTAACTTTGATAAAGAGTTCCTCTACCTTGGTTTTTCCTTCATTCTCCCCTCCACCCATTTCATTTACCCCCTTGATAGGCAAGCTGTGATTCCAAATCTATTTTCCCTCTTATATTATTCCTTCATATTCATCTCTTTAAAATAGTATAGCACTACTTTTTTTCAGTTTTATCTATCTTTTGACACAAAACAACATGTTTGAGTAACTATAGATCACTCTTTTCTTTCATTTTTCAATATTATACTACCCTTCTATTGCAAACAACTAAGTTCATACACTTTTTCCTTTATTACATGTTTCTCTTTATGTATGCCTTCTTCATATTTGTCTTACATTTTGACTTACATTTCATTAAACATGCTTTCATATTTTTCTTTATGTTTGATTATTTCATGCCTATTACATAAGATTACTTTTTAATTTCTTACATATCTTTGTTCAAGTTTTCTTGCATTGACATTCATTTTTGTCATTTATGTTTTACATGCTTATCAAATGTGATTTAGTATGTTCTCAATTCCTTTTTGACATTTATGTTTTACATGCTTTTTTATCATTTGTCATTTATTTCCTATCATTTGCCATACTTTTCTTATCATGTGTCCTTCAATAGCCCATAATTTGTCATTCATTTGCCATTATTTTGTCATTCATTTGCCTTTATTTTAATCATTCCCTTAACAATCCTAATTTGCCAAATTTTCCTAAAAAAATCTCAATCTAACCACTATATGTCTATCTTTCACACAATTCAATTTTTAGCTCTCTATTTTTTCACTAACTTCTACAGGTTCACCTAGTGTACTCTACATTGGACACCTTCTTACAGTTTTCTTCTTTATCTACAACACTAAGGTAAGTTAAAGGTATGCATTCTTCAATTTTTTTCCATTTATTCATCTTATTTTCTACTTACTACACCATACTTAGCATCAGCATTATGTGTTATCATGTTTTATTTCAAAGCACCATCCCGTGTTGCACTTACATGACACATGATGAGCTTTCATTGGGGCATATGTATACACATAATATTTTCAAATTTTTATTTATTACTAACACCTCATATCTTGTAGGAACCTGCCAAGTCTTAATCTTTTTGAGTGTGTGCCTTAAGGAGTGCACCAAGAAAGGGGTGGGTAGACCATCGATGCTTTGTAACATTATTGTTCCTTTTTCCACTTGTCATCCAAACTTTAGCCTCCTAAAACCATTGAACCCAAGATTATTATTCTTAGTTCTAACTATTTTTATCACTAACTATGTTTTATCTTTCATTTATTTCCTTAGCACCCTTTTGACCTATCGGTTGTACTAGGTCGACCAGGTTAACCTAGCACAGTTTAGGGACTTTTCTCTCTTTTGGTTTGTTGGCCTCATGGCCAACCTAACACAAAACTAGAGAGTTAGCCCTAAAAACATGCTAGGTCAACGAAGTCAACCAACATAGCTGACATTCTTGAATGCTTTTAAGTAAAGTTAATACCATATATACAAGGTCATTTACCACCATTTCATAAGAGAAAAGAATTAAGTGAAGAAGTGAAAATGAACATCTACCTATTGACAATTCTACTTGTGGAATAAATATTTAGGGTTCAATACTTTCTTTAGAGATCCAATCTCATCTTATGGATAAGTCTTTTAGATGTTAGGATAGGTTATATAGTCTAGAGTTGATTTCTCTTAGTTGTCCTTACATACCATGACAATCTCTTGCGAAGCACCTTGGGCAAGGGGTAAATTGAGGCTCGATAGGTTTATCTTCAAAGGTAAGTATTCCTAATTTTATTTCTCCTTTGTAAGAGTAGATAGATAAAGCATATGTATTCTTCTCTTCCATATATTAGGATTTCATATACTTTGGCGTGAGTATATGTCTTTTATACATGTTTAATTTAGTTGTTTATTTATTTAGTTTCTAACCCCCACCTTGTGCCATAAACTTTGGTGTGCAATAGATTAGATTTACTTTTCTTGTTATTAGATTAGTGAAATATTAAATCATAGGAATCTTTTAGGTTTTTTAGGTGATTATGTTAGACTATAGGCTTTAGAACCCTATCTTGTATAGTGTGTTGTGACAAGTGATCCCTTAATTAGGTCTAGTGGATCCTTACATTGGTCATGCTCCCAACTAACAATTGTTTGCCCTCAATTAGAAATGTAGGTGTGTTTTATCCCATCCAATAAAAGATTAATTTATGTACATGATGTATTTATGATTTCATATAGTAGGTAAATTATATTTATCTAATGGTTATGTTGACTCTTTTATTGATTTAGCTTCTATATAAGTAGATACAAAACTATGGCACCACAGACTTAAGCACACAAGTGAGAAGGGGATGCAAGTTCTCCATACAAATAATTTGTTTCTAGATTTGAAGAAGGTGGATTTGGAATTTTTTGAGCATTGTGTGTATAAAAAAAAAAAAAAAAAATAGAGTTAGGAAGACAAAGAAGGATCAAAAGTTAGAGCTTATGCATACAGATGTATGGGGATCAGCTTAGGTATCATCCCTTGGTTTCTCTTCTTATTATTTTAATTTTATTGATGATGCAACTATAAAAATTTAGATTTATTACATATGAAAAAAATGATGTTTTTGATACTTTTAATAAATGGAAAGCTTTGGTTGAGAATGAGATAAGAAATAAGTTGAATTTTGTCAGATCAAAAAATGGAGGTGAATACTACAATAAAGGGTTTGATAATTAATATTCATCCCATGGGATTTAGAAAGAGAAGATGGTTCCAAGAACACCACAACAAAGTGGTGTGTCTGAAAGGATGAATAGGACAATCATGGAGCATGCAAGGAGCATGAGATTAAATGTAGGGTTTCCCTTATAGTTTTGGGTAGATGTTATGGATATTGTTTCCTACTTAGTAAATAGAGGGCCTTCAAGACCTTTGGATGGTGGAATTATAGAGGAAGAATGGACAAGTAAAAAGGTAGATTATTCC
Source organism: Torreya grandis (assembly GCA_037957365.1). Lineage (NCBI taxonomy): Eukaryota > Viridiplantae > Streptophyta > Pinopsida > Cupressales > Taxaceae > Torreya > Torreya grandis. Next base: position 1,403,166 of record JARHVA010000322.1, read on the forward strand.
TTTTTAAATACTTTAAGTTTTGAAGCATTTATCCATATTGATAAAAAAAAAAAAAAAAATAGAACCAAACTTCAATCAAAATCCAAGAAATATACTTTTATTGGATACATATTTAATGATTTTTGTTACCATTTATGGGATTTTGAAAATTACAAAATCAATAGGAGTAGAGATGTGAACTTTAATGATAAAGTCAAGTATAAAGATCAATTTCAGGGAAAGAAATAAGAAAATATAAATACAAAAATATGTAGTACTTGATGAAATCATAGGAAATGAAATCCCAAAAGTGCCAAAAAATTAGAATGTGCAGCAACTACAACAACAAGTACCTCAAACTCTTGAAAGTGTAGTTAGCAGATCTACTAGAGTAAGTAGACTCCCTGAATGATACCTCCTTCACTTTATTATTTATTATTTTCTGAGGGTGGTGATCCAAAAATCTATGAAGAAACAATGTAGTTAGAAACCAAAAATAAGTGGGAACAATGCATGAAAGAGGAGATGAAATCCTTGGTACATAACCAAACATGGGATTTGGTTCAGTTGCCTGTAGGTAAAAAATCATTACGAAATAAATGGGTTTATATGTTAAAGGAAGAAGATGGAGGAAAAAAGAGGTACAAGGATAAACTTTTTGTAAAGGCGTTTGCACAAAATAAAGGTATTTATTTTGACAAAATATTTTCTCTAGTTGAAAAAATAACTTCTATAAGAACTATTTAAAGTTTGGCAGTTGTAGAATATTTGCACCTTAAACAATTAGATGTGAAGACTGATTTCCTTCATGATGATTTGGAGGAGGAAATATATATGGATCAAACACAATAATACAAATTAAAGGGTAAGGATAAAATGGTGTGAAGGTTGAAGAAGAGTTTTTATGGTCTAAAACAAGCTCCAAGGTAGTGGTATTTGAAATTTGACATGTTTATAAGAAAACAAGGTTACAGTAAATGTCATTCTAACCATTATGTCTATTTAAAAAGATTAGATAATGGTAGATATATTATCTTATTATTGTATGTATATGACATGCTTATTTTAGGGTCTAACATGTAGGATATAAATGATCACAAAAGAAAATTAGCAAATTCATTTGCAATGAAGGATTTGGGTGATGTAAAACAAATTCTTGGTATGAGAATAACAAGAGATAGAAAAAATAGAAAATTGACATTATATCAAGAAGAGTACATCAAGAAGGTGTTAGTTAGGTTCAATATGCAAGATGAAAAACCTATAAGTACACCTTTGAGAGGGAACTTAAAATTAAGTAAGGAGAAGTGTCCTAAAACATAGAAAGAAATCAATTACATGTCTAAAGTTCCATATGCTTCAATAGTTGGAATTTTAATGTATGATATGGTGTGCACGAGACCAAATATTTATCATGCAGTGGAAGTTGTCAGTATGTTTATGAATATTCTAAGAAAAGAGCACTGGGATGAATTTAAGTGGATTCTCAGGTACTTGAGAGGGACCACTAATAGATAGTTTTACTCTAAAGGTTTAGATGTTACCTTACAAGGATATGTTGATGCAGACATGGCTAGAGATTTAGATGGTAGGAGGAGCACCACAAGTTATGTTTTCATTGTTGGTAATATAGCAGTTAGTTGGATTTTAAAATTCCAAAAGATGGTTGCTTTGTCAACTACATAGGTAGAGTATATTGTAGTTATAGAAGCTAGCAAGGAGATGACATGAATGCAATTATTCATGGAAGAATTGAGGCATAAGAAATAAAATTTTAGGTTATATAATGATAGCTTAAGTGTGATTCATTTAGTAAAAAACTCAGCATTCCACTCAAGAACCAAACATATACAACTCAGGTATCATTTCATTCATTCAGTTTTGGAGGATGGTCAATTGAAATTGAAAAGATCTATACAAGTTAGAATCTTGAAGATATGCCAAAAAAAATAGTCACTAAAGAGAAGATAGAGAGTTGTTTATCTTCAATAAGTCTTCAAGGATAACAAGGAAGATGAGAAACATGCTAGGGTCAAAGTTCAAATAAAAGTCCAAGGAAGAGTTGTAGAGGTGGAGTTACATTAATTAGTCTCCAAGTGGGAAATTGTTGGATAGTAGAGCTTGATCTTATTATAATGCCTAGTTCCTGATAGAGAGTATGGGGGAGAAACACCCCCACCCACTATGGTCATCATTAGGACCAAAATTTTGTTTAAAATGTATTGTAATTTTATAGTAAATATAGACTATTCACTATTAGGTTATAGATCTAATGGTAGAAATTATGTTTGTGAATTTTTGCCCTAATATGTAACCCTCCTTTGATATTATGGCATTGTAATCATGGTGGCATACTATGTGTGAGTGAAGAGGATATTGTAATAGTTATATTGTGGGTTTTTCCTTCATTTGTTGGACTATATAATAATAATGACTGGTTGTTTCTGTGTGGATGTAACCCATGTTGGGTGAACCATGTTAAATATATGTCTCAATTGTGTTTTGTATTTTGAATTTTATTTCCATATTTAATTCATTAATATTAATCTATGTTCTATATCCCTAACAAATTTTTATGTATATCAAAATTTATATCTTAAACACTATAGATTGGTTCTCCTTCACAAATTTGAATATTCAAATTCCAGTAGTCACTATGTAAATATAAAATGTCTAACACTTGTCATCATCTCATGTCCCTTGGCAAATTTTAACAAATTCACTCCATTGATCTCCTTGAGAGTAACCTAAATTTAACTCTTTAATGTTCACCATTGATCATAGATTTGTGCTTTTGTGATTAATACACTTAGCACCCTTGCATGTCTTTTAAGCATATTGACTATTTAACTTGATCTTCACTATCTATTTCCAATTATATGAACACTTGCATGTCATTTATCTTTTGTAAAATCAATGTGATTGAGACACATGTCACTAGCATGTGCAATATCAGGAACCTTTGACAAATTGACTCCATGCATGTTGTTGATATTTATCTAAAAAAATCACATGCTTCATTAAATATTTATTTGGTTATATAAAATGCTTACCATTATATCCTTCATCTAATTGAACACTCGTTTTTATATCTCATCTTTCAAATTTGGCTAAGTATGGGAACTTAGAAAACTCTACCTGGAAGGCAAACTTTGTACCTTAATAAATTTTGATATGCTCAACCTCATGACCTAAAATTTGAATCATATGATCTCCTCACATAGGGGAATCTATCCATATATCAAGATACTCATGAAACCTTCACATGTATGAAATATGATGTCATCAAACTACTTATTTAGCCTTATTTGTCAAGATGACTACTTGAACCTAGACACTCATCTGACTACTCTGATGAATTCTATTTACTTCCATAAGCACTCCAAGAACTCATAACACCCCATAGGTTCTCTATAACATGTACATACCATAAATATCATCCATATATTACTTAACTAACCAAAAACTCTCAAAAAAATCATTCTGATCACTTTGTCATTATTACAATATGAATCATGACATTCTTAAGAAACCAAGAAACTATGTCCAATAATCTCACCCTTTGTCATTGATAGAAAACCATACTCATAATGCTTTCTCTTAATCTAAACAAATCCTCCATTCTAATATTTCTCCCCCTTTAACATTAATGATAAAGGATTTCTTCCTTAATATGCCAACTTGATCATTGACTTGACAAACTACTCATAAAGATTTAAAAATATCTCCATAACATTAAGATCCATCTCATGTCATTTTTTCTTTGATATACACCAATCTTAACATGGGATTTTTTGATCCTTGGACCTGTCTACCTACATAACTCACAAGCTCTCTTTTCTCATGCATGAAGATTTAATAACTTGTCAAAACACATGAATTGGTTTGATCAAGTCATCATATCAATCTTCTTGAATTCATAACTATAGCAGACATATTCACATCTCCACCATGACTAAACATCTCACATATTCTCCCCCTCACATCATGCATAGCTCTTCAATCCTTTCAAACTATTTGAGATAGATCCCCCTAACTCCATGCTTCACCTAGATCATGATATCTTCAACAAGTCTTCACAATGAGCTAGGTCTGTCAATAACACTTCAATATTGTCTACATGTTTTACTCAAATTTTTGTTTTTCCTTTAATGCAAAAGAAGAGATAAAATTGAAAGAGAATGGTGTATAAAAAAATACCTAGTAGAAAGTGCACATGTGATCCAGATGATGTGAGAAATCTTATTTAGCTAGGGAAGAATACCTGTAATAAGATCAAACTAAAGAAAACTTGTTTATTAGACAAGTAGATGGGTGGATTGCCTAGAGGGATCTAGATCCAAGATAACATGAACTATCTGGAAGTTTATCAATCCACCTTCTTGATACAAGTTAATGTTTGATAAAAGGGAAAGTTACATAACATGAAAAGTATTAGATATAAAGAAATAAATATTTTTTAAATGAAATACTAGTGTTATAATAAAATAACATTAAGGTAAATTCTAAATTATTAAATAAGTGTTTAGGTCTAGTTAGGTTGTTTCTAATTTGTGAGGTGATAGGGGTCAATAAAATAAGGTTTGGTTGAGGTTTGGTTAGTGGTTAAAAGTTTTGGTTTTGGGTAAAAATGATTGACACAGTGACCATCGATAGTTATGATTAGAGTAACTATTGATAGTTTAATAGTTGACCATCAGTGGTTAGGGGACTAATAGTAGTTTGATAGTTGACTATCAGTAGTCAAGGGAACCATCAATGATTAAATATTTGACTATTGGTATTTATTGTTGATGGGTCTAATTAAGGTAAATGGTTGGATCCATAGGTTAGAGGTTAGAGTGCAACACATATTAGGTTGTTGGAGGTTAGTTGATTGGTCAAGAGGTTAGAGGTAGCTGGTTAGAAATAGTTTGGTTCAGGTAGAGGTAATAAGAATAGAATACCAAATAGAATATGATAAATATTTTCAAATTTATAAAATAAATATATAAAAATTAAAAAAAGAGAAGAATAGTTGTTATCAAGATCAATAGAGAAAGGGTAGAGAGGACCTAGGGGAAATTCACTAGCATAACGATACTCTAGCCTCTAAGAATGATTTAGGTAATGTTTTGGTAAGGGTGAATACCTATAAAGAGATTTTGATAACATAAACTTATGGATTTTCTCTTCCTCTTCTTCTTCTTGTAACTTTGTATTTATAGGAAGAAGTTCCTAAATGGAGTGGAAGGAGTTATTAATTAGCCAAAGAGAAAGTTACTAATTAGATAGGTGGATAAAGATGATAATTTAAGTGCCACAAACTTGATTTATATCACCAAATAGAAAGTTACTAAATTGGGTGCAAAGTTGATCTCATACACAGCTAGTGATGCATTAAAGCAAGTTAAAGACATGACCATCGGTAATTACAGTGCTAACCGTCAGTAGTTTAAGTGTTGGCCATCGATGGTTGAAGTATTGATCATTAGCAGTTGAAGTGTTGACTGTCAATAGTTAAAGTGTTAATCATTAGTGGTTAAAGTGCTACCCATAAATGGTTTAAGGTTAAGTTTGGTCAAGGTGGGTTAAAATGTTTAAGTTAGCAAGGTAAAAAGTAAGCAATTCAACTAGGTGGTAAGTATCCAAAAATTTGGGTAAAAGTTCAAGGGTGTTTCTACATCAAAAATGAGGTAGTTTTTGAGTGTCTACATTTTTTTCCTTTTTTTTATGTGGATTTGGGTTGATAGCTATAAAATAAAAATGAGTGGGTTATAGGTCAATGTCTATTTTGTTGGTCAAGGGTGATGGCCTTACTAACTCTAGATGCACTAGGCAAGTGAATATTGCCTACATAGTTCTATGGATGTAATATCCAAAAAGAAATTCAATCCTAATGTAGTTCTTGGATGGTTCATGGGTGGGTTATAGAGAATAGGTGCTCTCCACAGGTTAGATAGTGATACTCAACTAGATTGCCCTAATTTAAAGAATCACATGGTTTAGATGAAGGTTTATAGAGAACATCTCTAAAAGTCTTGATTACCTCAAGTATAAGAGGAGGTATTCCCCCTCAAACTAGGAGTTAATGAAGTAAGGTCAAATTGGGTTGAGTTTTGATAAATGGTAGATGATAAGTCATGAGGTGGGTGACAAAAAAGTGAGGTTGGGCATTTCAGATGCAAATATGTGCACAAAATACAACTCAATGAGATATCCAAGATCATGTAAAGAATAATATTTCTATGTTGGTAACAATAAGGTCAGGTTCTAAGATAAATAACAAGGTAATCAATCCCTAACATTGGTCATAGCTGATCTTGTTAGTCTTATCAAGTCTCCTAGATAGGGTCAGTTTTTACTCAGGTATCCAAGCAGGAAGTGCTCCCAAGAAAAACATAAATGGTCTGGTTATACATGAGGTGGTACAAATTCAAATGTTCAACATGGAAAAATTAGTTGGTTATGATCAAAATGACCAAGGTAATGTCATCATAAAATATGCAAATAGGTTAGGTCAAAAGGAGCCAACATCACGGTGGACACAATCAAATGGTTGGGTGGTTGGGTGGAGAAGGGTAATCTTAAAAATTTAAGGGAGAGGGTAACTCCCAAATAGGTTGGTGGACATCTAAATGGGTTTTTCCACTTGGGTGTTCCACTTGGTTTGGATTAGGTTGATAGCATTGATAAAGTTAATAAGATAGGTAAAGTTGGATTTAATAGGTTAGGTTGAGTGGATAAAGTTTTTTGATAGGTGGTTGGGTAGATAGGTGTTTTAATCATGGTAGGTAAGGTTTAAGAAGTTTGATTGGTAGGTAAAGGTTTGATTTAGTAAGTTTGGTTGAATAGGTTGATTTGATAGGTTGGTTGAAGTTGATAAGATGGGTTGATTATTTAGGTTGGGTAAGGAAGGTAAAGTGGGTTGGTTATTTTTGGTTGATAGGTTTGATAGCTTAGAGTTCGTAGATTGGCAGGCTGGGGTGATGGTTATTGGTTTGATAAGGTAGATAAGGCTGATAAGGTTAGTTGGGTTGACAAATTAGGTTAGTTGGGTAAAGTTGACAAGGTAGGTTAGGATGGTGATTGAGGGTGGATAACCTAATGGTTGATGAGCTTAAATGGGTTGAAGTTGAGATTGGTAAAAATAATTGCTAAGTTGGTGTTGATGGGTTATTGGTTGTGTAGGATGATGGTCACAGGGTTGGCAAAGGTAAGATAAGGGAAATCTCCAAAAGGGTGGGGTTGGTTTGCTTAAGTTAAAGGTTTGCAGGGGAAAGCAATCCCCAATGGTTTGATGGTTATGGTAAATGGGTGGTTTTAATGGCTCAAAAGGAGGAGAACATGTCTTCCTAGGTTAAGTTAATTGGGTAAGGGATGGCTGAGTTGACTCCTGATGTGTTAAGAAAGAGGACATTGCCTACATAATTTTATGGATGTAATATCCAAAAGGAAATTTAGGCTAGATGCAATTCTTTTAATTTGGTGTTTGATGGGTTTGATTGGAGGAAGATGAGGTGATTGGAGAAAAGTAACCTCCAAAGTTTAGAGAGAAAGTGACTCCCACAGGTAAAAGGTCAAGCTACTTCATTGGTTGGTTGGTTTGATATGTTAACTTAATTGGATAGATTGGGTGAATATGATTGGTAGTTATTAGTTTAGTTGATAGTTATTATTTAATTGGGATAAGGTAAATAAGGTTGGTTTTATAGGTTTGATGGGTTGAATTTGGTTTGGTTTGTTTGGTTGATTAGGTGATGATTTGGTTTCAATGACTCCAAAGGGAGAAGATATATCTTCCAAAGTGATTATAAAAGTATAAGAGGGAGGATAAATGCTCCGATTGATAAAGACTATGATGGAAATATGGGTAGGTTTAATAACATAAAGCCCTTGTCACACTTTTTCTTTATTGTTAGTTTGATGGTTAAAAAAGGTAACTTGATCACATGGTGTCAACTAAGCTCAATATACCTTAATTTGTAAAAAAAAAAAAGGGAAATTGATGGTAGGTGGTGGGTCATAGGTATGGTAACATTCTTGTGAGGATGGCTTTCCCCTTCTATAGGGAACCTAGGAACCATGATAGACAAGTCTGTGTCATATGCTAGGTGTAGACTGATCGATGCAAGAAGTCTACTGATGAAAATTGATTATAATTTTCTTTAGATAACTTATTTATTTGTTTGTTTGTTTATTTTTGACATAGGGTCTTATATTTCTTGTTTTGATATGTTGGTGAAGCTAATCGATGTGAGAAGTTTCAAATGATTACTTTTGATAAAGTTAACTTAGCCATCCTTCGAGGGAGTGGTCTAAGTTTGGGTTTATTAATATTTGATAGTTGTCCTTCAAGGGAGTAGTCTATTTCAATTTTAAACATTTTTTATTATTTTAAACATTTATCCATCAAGGGAGTAGTCTGCATACTAAATATGTTGACCCAAGTGATATTGTGGTATCATAAATGTTTACATGCTTGCTTAGACATGGACCATCTATATAGGTCTAAGGTTTTCCTTTATGGAGGTAAATCCATGGCACAAGAAGGATAATGATGGGTGAAAGAGGTGGTTTTAAGTGACAATGACCATGGGATTCCATCTGGTTAGAGATGAAAAGTATCCATGAGTATCATGTCATGGGTAGAGCTGTGGTATCCATGCTTAGGATTAGGTAAAGTTTGTGATGGATAATCACATGATCCTATTTTTAATTGGTTGTCTTTAAAGATAAGGAGATGAAGTTGATTTAAAATAAGGGATGAACTTAAGTTAGAAACTAAATGACAAGGAATTTGGTTTAACCAAGGAACAGACATGAATGCCAAACATTTAATAGGTTCGTCTTGATATGCCCCAAAAATATGCTTGTGTGGATGGGTAAGATCATCAGAAGAGTAGATGTGAACTAATTAATTTACAACTATAGGCAAAAGGTATGGGTTGAAAGAAAGGTGAGGTTGGTTAGATGACAGTTCAATAGAGGAAGATAGTTAAAAAAAAGAAATGTGAAAAAGGTAGTCAAGAATGGCTAAGGTTAAAGTTATTTGGTTGGTTGGTTGGTGGGTGGAGAAGAGTAATCTCAAATGAATAGGTTAGAAGAGAAGGGTAATATCCAAATAGGTTTGGTTGGGGGGAGAAGGTTATTCTCTAATAATTTTGGTTGGGTGAAGGAGAAAATTAATCTACAAAATTTTGGGGTTGGTCGATAGGTTCAAGGGTTGGTTTCATTTGGTTGAGTGGGTTCAATTGCTTAGGTAGGATTGATAAGGTGGGCTAGTTGAATAGGTTGGATAAGGTTGAGATGTTGGTTTGACATTTGTTGGTTCAATAGGTGATAGGTAAGGTTCAGTTGATTATGGGTGAGGTTGGGTAAGATTATATAGTTAGGTAGGTTAGGTTAGGTTGATTAGATAAATATATAGGTAGGTTATAAGGTTAATTGGGTTGATAAGATTGATTTAGAGAGGTTGGATATGGTTGATTGGTTGGATAGTTTTGATAGGTTGGGTAAATTTCATAGGTTTGGTAGATCAGGTAGATGAGTTTGAGGCAAAATTATCAAGCGTTCTTTGGGTTAATTATTAAGGTATGGTTTAGGGTTGATAAATGGTCAAAGCTTTATGGAGAGGAAGTTCTCCTAGTTTTTTTCTTTCCATGAATGGTCAAAAGATGGGAAAATGGTCCCAAATTGAAGGTGTTAGTTAATAATAGGGTTTAGGAGGGGTGAATATTACTTCACCCACTTCCCTAAGGGTTTTTAAGTGTTAGTTGTTAGTGGTTAGTGGTTATTAGGTCAAGTTTGCAGGTGGTGGTTTGAGTTGGATTTCCTCTAGTGCACCAAGGCTAAGAAAATGTAGTTGGGTTAGATTTTGATAGGTTAGGTTAGGTTTTCTAGGTTTGATGGGTTGCTCTTTGCTTCGATGGTTAGGTAGGTTGGTTATAGTTGAGTGGAAAGATAGTCTGAATGTGGTTGATTGAGTTGGCATAGAGGTTAGTTTGATTAGTTGAGAAGAGTAATCTCAAATGGATAGGTTGGAAGAAAAGGGTAATCTCCAAATAGTTTTGGTTGGGGGGAGAAGGTTATTCTCTAATAATTTTGGTTGGGTGAAGGAGAAAATTAATCTACAAAATTTTGGGGTTGGTCAATAGGTTCAAGGGTTGGTTTCTTTTGGTTGAGTGGGTTAAATTGCTTAGGTAGGATTGATAAGGTGGACTAGTTGAATAGGTTGGATAAGGTTGAAATGTTGGTTTGACAATTTTTGGTTCAATAGGTGATAGGCAAGGTTCAATTGATTATGGGTGAGGTTAGGTAAGATTGTCTAATTAGGTAGGTTAGGTTAGGTTGATTAGATAAATTGATAGGTAGGTTATAAGGTTAATTGGGTTGATAAGATTGATTTAAAGAGGTTGGATATGGTTGGTTGGTTGGATAGTTTTGATAGGTTGGGTAAATTTCATAGGTTTGGTAGATCAGGTAGATGAGTTTGAGGCAAAAGTACCAAGGGTTCTTTAGGTTAATTATTAAGGTATGGTTTGGGGTTGATAAATGGTCAAAGCTTTATGGAGAGGAAGTTCTCTTAGTTTTGTTCTTTCCATGAATGGTCAAAAGATGGGAAAATGGTCCCAAGGTGAAGGTGTTAGTTAATAACAGGGTTTAGGAGGGGTGAATATTACTTCACCCACCTCCCCAAGGGTTTTTAAGTGTTAGTTGTTAGTGGTTAGTGGTTATTAGGTCAAGTTTGCAGGTGGTGTTTCGGGTTGGATTTCCTCTAGTGCACCAAGGCTAAGAAAATGTAGTTGGGTTAGATTTTGATAGGTTAGGTTAGGTTTTTTAGGTTTGATGGTTGCTCTTGGCTTCAATGGTTGGGTAGGTTGGTTATAGTTGAGTGGAAAGGTAGTCTGAATGTAGTTGATTGAGTTGGTGTAGAGGTTGGTTTGATTAGTTGAGAGAGGTAAGATAAATGGTTGAGTTGGTTTACTAGTTAGGTTGGTCTGGTTGGTAAGGTAAGGTTGGGTGGATGGCTATAGGTAAGATTTGGTCCATGGTAAGTTTGGTTAGTTAATGGTAGGTTTAGTTTGGTTGATGGTCGTTAAGGTTGGGTTGATATGTTACACAAAATTGGTAAGTGGAAAAGGTAGGTTGGTTGGTTCCACATGGATGCATGGAAAATTTTGGTAGGTCATCTCCACAAAGGTGAGTGGAAGTGTTTGATTGGTTGGTTCCACAAGGGTGAGTGGAATAGGTTGGTTGGTTGATTTTACATGGATAAGAAAAATAGGTTGGTCAGTTGGTTCTTTGAATATGGTTTCGAAAGAAAGTTGAAAAGATTCTACTTGGTTGACAAGTGGTTTGATTGAGGGTTGGGCCATGGTTTCTTCAATAATGAGTGAAGGAAGAGGTTCAATGATTGATTGTTTAATGATATTCAAGGGTATGTTGGGAGGAACATAGAGGATTTCCTTTGGAACCTCTTTGTGATCAATAATATTTTGGATAAGCATCTTAAAAGAGCCACATCTATCTATTCCATGTCTATTGGTGTGATGATAGGTACAAAATTCATCTTCTATGAACCAAATTAGTTTTGGAAGAGAACTATTGAGGGGTTTGATTGGAGTAAGGTTAATGATAGAGGCCTCCAAGAGTTTATCTAGGTTTGAGGCATATGATTCCCTTAGTGGGGTATACTGCCTTGGAAGAGAGTGTACCAATTACTCTTGAGTTTGTGAGTTAAATGGTAGATTTGATGAGGTTTTCTAGTTTGATAGGTTAGGTAGGTTTGGTTGGCAATTTTTGGTTGGACTTGATAAGGTTGATAAGTTAGGCAAGGTTAGAAAGGTTGATAAGGTGGGTTGGTTTGATTGGTTTGGTTTTATTGAATGATTGATAGGTTGGTTGGACTAATAGGTTAATGTATGGATGGGTTGATGTGTTTGTTTATGGGTTGGTTGATAGGTTAGGGTTGATAAGTTTGGTTGAGGTAATTGATATGATGGTTGGGTTGATAAGATGGGCTAGTTTGATAATTTGGATAAGGTTGATGAGGTGGGTTGGCTTGATTTGTTTGATTAGATCGATATGTTGGTTATTTATTACATTAATAGTTTGTTAGGTTTGTGGGTTGATTAATAGGGTGGGTTGAGGTAATTGATATAATGGAAGGGGTAGATGGCCCAAATTTTGACAAGGTTGGGGAGATGGATGTGGTAGATGTTGATAGGTTATTGGCTAGGTAAGATAATGGTTAAAGGGTTGTTGATAATTTTTTGGTTGGTTGATGTTGAAATTTGACTGGTTATAGGTACAGGTTGATTGGTCATGGGTACTAAAAATAGATAACTCTACTTTGCTTATCTGGTCCATTAACATTGTAACCAGTTCAAGTGGTAGTTGATAGTTTGGGTGTTGATTATGGTTGAAGTTTGATGGATGATGGGTATATTTGGGTTGATGGTAGGTAAGGTAAGGAGCATAGCTAGCTCAAAATTCTAGGTAATGCTCAGATATAAGAGGGTTGTGGTCTAAAATTCTAGCAAAGCTAAGATATCTAGAAAAGGTTATAGAAAGGATCTCCATTTGAACAAGGTAATGGAGATGAGGGTAAATGAGGTAAAAATAATGGAAGGTTGATGGTATAAGGTGATTCCTCATGTCTCAAACAAGGAGCAAACAAGAAAAAAGTCCATAAAGCAATGCATACAATAAGTGTGTTAGCTCCTAGGATAACTTTTATCTCATGTTGGCTTATGCCTTAGTTAAAAATGTGTGAGCGTAGTTTGACTTGAAAATTGCGTACTAGATAGGAAAGCTAAAGATAGTTTTGATTAATGTTTGGGTCCTCAAGAGAATTTTTACTAGCCTAGGTATGTGGCTTAGTACTGGGGGCATGCTCCCCACACTTCACAATCTTGAAATTGGGCTAGGTCACTTAGCCAAGATATACCATATTTATAGGGCTTATACTCCACCAGAGAATGGAGTGGGATCTCCCATTGGTGATGAAATCTAAGTGGGGTTACCAATTAGGGTAAGGTTATTCACTGGGTGGTGAAATCCTAGTTGGGCCTTATCTCAAGTATGTTATGGTGTGTTGATTGGTTATGTGGTTTTGGTCTTGTGTGTGATACAAAAGTGAAACTATGATAGATTACTTGCCCTTTTAAGTTATTAGGTGAACCAAAGTAGCAATCAAACAATGTATTCAAGGTTTGTTTTAAGCCCAAATGAAAAAAAATAGATTTCTTTGGATGAGCAAATAATAGAGAGAGAGAGAAAGAAAACATACAATCCTAACTAATAAAAGCAAGGTGGTGGGTCCCAAAAAGTGTGCAAAAATGTTTTACTTAAATTTTTACTTTTCCTTTAATGTGAAAGAAGAGATAAAATTGAAAGAGAAGGGTGTATAAATAAATACCTAGTAGAAAGTGCATGCATGATCCAGATGATGTGAGAATTCTTCTTTGGCTAGGGAAGAATACCTAAAATAAGATAGACTAAATAAAAATTATTTGTTAGACAAGTAGATGGGTGGATTGCCTAGTGGGAGCTAGATCCAAGATAGCATGAACTATCTAGAAGATTGTCAATCGACTTTTTTGATACAAGTTAATGTTTGATAAAATGTGTTGTCCCCAAAAATATCACTCATTTTTGGGACAACATGTGAACTATTTTGGTCCAACAGACCAAAATAATATATTCTCTTCTCGAAATTTGTTCTGAGCTTTCAAATTCCTCATTTTTCAAGCTTTTTCAGTCACAGTTCAACGAGTTCAAGGTTCAACATTGTCAGCAAGCTTCAAAGAGTCAAGTGCTTTGTAAAAATTCATCAAGTTCAATCGCTTCACGGTTCAATGATTCAAAGGAGTGCCTGAAAGGAAAAAGCCTGAGAGCAGAAGATGCCAAGTCTCATCTACTGAGACCCAATACAACTTTTTTTTAAAAAGCAGTGAAATGTGCCACATGTCCCATTATAGCTCAGTGGAGCACAACAAGTGTCTACATCTGCTTGAATCTAAATGAGTCCCAAATGTTTCTATATTATTTATAAATCTCAGTGGAAGCTACCATGTGTCATCTTCTGCAGGACCCTCAAAAGGTCTCTAAAGCTTTTATGAGTTAAGTGGAAGCCGCCAAGTGTCCTCACCTATTTCATAGTAGAAAATGACACGTGTCACTTGTTAAGATCAATGGAAAGTAGCCAAAGCAAATGGAAAGGACATAAAGGAATTGCTAAGGAGGATGACAGGCCCACAAGTATCAAATTTAGGGCAACCAACTAGCCGTTGGCTTACAAATGATGACAGACTTGAAGATGTCAAATTTGTGGCAATGAAATAGCTGTTGATCTTTATAGGCCTAAGTGTAGACCTAAATGCTTTCAAAGGCATTCAAAGACCTTTAGGGTAAAATGAAGAACCATCGAGAGGAAGAATAAAAATACCTAGAAAGGGGAAAAGATAGCTTGCAAGTTCAAATTGTAGCAGGAAAGAGGGAAGATTAGAAATATCTATGTAGTAGTTATTCTAGTAGGTGGAACAGTCCACTAGGTAGATATTTGAGCCTACAAACATTGAAGGTGCAACATGTTTGTCTCCTTTGGGGTAAAGGAAAGGTGGACAACTATGTATACATTAGGTGATAGACCAAATGACTCAAGCGCAAGGGAAGACATTCGAGATGAATCAACACGCCACAGTTAAGGCAGCCACCCTATTCCAACATGGTCCTCTTTGACAAAATTGAAATTGCATTCAATGCATTGAGTGCAGCCTGGGTTGTTCCATGAAATAGAGTGCCAAGTCTTTCTTGGATGATATATATTGTAATCTCTTTTGTTGTTTTAAGGGAGATATTTTTTATCACATAAGCAAGACTCTTCCCAAATTGAAAGGCAAATACTGAGACTTTGAGCTTAGATTGTTGTTCATATTATTTTATCTGAATGAGAAAGCAAGTTTCTTACAGACTTTATGTTGTTATAGCTTGTGCCATTTTAGGAGATTGTTCTTATGTCTATCTTCTAGATGTATTCTTGTTTATTTAATTTAACAATCAGAACAAGTGGAACTGATAAGGAAGATGTCCTAAAGTCAGTTACTTTCAGACTTTGTATTGTTATAGTTGTCTCTAGTGTGTGTTTTTTATTTCTTTTTGTGTCAAGGATTCTAAGATGACTTTGTGCCCCCATAATCCTTTGTATTTCACTCTTTGGGTAGTTGAGGTGGAAACTTTGTGTTTCATTTCATCCTGCTGGTTACTACACTTTGCTATCAATTTTCTGTCACAATCTGAAATAACTCCTGATGTTTATTGTAAGATCACTTTTGAAAGAAGAGAAGTGCCTTCAGTGTCTTCACCAAGATTTCTCCTTTGTTTTTTAGCATCATCTCTTAAAGTAGAGAGATGGATGGTGTTGCCCTACCCCTGAGTGTTATTTTCTGCTTATATCTATAGTTTATAGTCCTCATATTTAACAGAGAACCTCCCCTTGATGAGAGGAGAGATTTGTCTCCTTTGTATGTGATAAACCTACAACTTTGGACAACCAATCTCCCTTGACATGGATGATAATACCTATTTTTAAAATCAGTTAGCTAATTGACAAAATATTCACCCAACAGTCTTTTTGGCGACTTGGCTGGGGAGGACAAGCAGTTTGAAGTCTCAAGCTTCAAGCTGAAGCAAGACCAATCCTTTTCCATTTTTGTTTCATAATCTGGCAACTCCACACTATACCAGAACCTAGAGACTTCAAGGTGTTTTTGACCCTATTTTTGATTTGGTACAGTAAGGAAATTTCAACTTATTCCCTCCCCAACTTCAGTTTAATGATCTAGGAGTGTTCCTCCTACTTGTACTAGGTCACCAACCCAAGGTAGAGCTCCTTTTTTTGATGTCACTAGATCTTTACCTATACATAATCCACCCAAATTTTTTATCCCTACTTTCCATAATCCCATCATGGTAGCTCGAGGCCCTTGGGGTAACTCTTTTGGTCCACTAAACCTTATTCCACCTCTACATGAACTTTCACGCAGCTCAAGAAAGAATTTTCCTAAATTCTTTGGTGATGGGAGAGTTCATCCTGATGAACACATTACAGCCTTCAACATAGCCTATGGTGTGATAGGCATGGAATTTTAGGACGTGGCAGTTAAGCTCTTTGTAGAAATATTGCAAGGTGCTGTTGTAGATTGGTCCTACCATCTACAAGCTCGGTCAGTGACTAATTGGGACACACTCAAAGCCAAATTCGAAGCCAGGTTTAAGCCTGTAAAAGATGCACATGCCTTATTGGCCCAGATCACATAGATGAAGAAGGAACCTCATGAACCTATGAGGGATTTCATAGCCAAGTTTGACAAGCTGAGGAACTGAATTCTTGTAATTGCTTAGCCAACACCTAAAAACCTCAAATGCTTCTTCATCAACTCATAGATGTCTGAAGTGAGTTTTATACTAAGATGTGCTGGCCACAGAGACCTTGAGGCTGCTCAAGACATGGCTACTGAGGTAGAGGATGACCTTATCTTGGTAGGAAAGATAAAAAGAGATCCAAACAAAGGTAAATCTTCTTCTTCTTCTGAATACTCACCATCAGCCACCACTGATCCAATGGTGCAGAAGCTAGCAAATGAATTATTGGACCTCAAAAAACAAATGACACAAGGGATGTCATCTTCTCCTTCATATAGAGATGCACCAAGGAGGACATTCCCAAATCATTCATATCAAGGCAATGCTACCAAAAATCAAGGGCAAATAAATCATCTTCCTCCTCCACAGAGAAACCTTGCCCTTAAATCACCTCTAACCAACTCAGTAGTTGGATATCTTGAAGCTGAATCAAATTTCTCATTCCAGCCTGAGTTGAATCCTAAAGATAATGTTAATCTCTTCACTAAGGAAGAAGAAGAATTAGCTGGTGACTCTAACATTAGTTTCCTAAATTATCAGGATGAACCCAGAAATGAAGGTAATGTAGCTGAGGGATCATATGTTGTATTCACCTGGTCCAAGAATCAATCAGCTCAACAAGCTGATAAAGAGAAGACAGAGTAGTGACCTCAACCAACAATTTCAATTTCCAAGCAGGGAACCACTCTACCTTTCCAGCCAAAGGACCTGGTGACTAATAAAAAGGTGAGTACCTCAATTACACCTTCACCTCCATTTTCAAATTCACATTCCAGTCCTCCTCCTCCAAAAAATCAAAAAGATGAACTCCCATCCTCTATTCCTAGCTCTTTCTATATATTTGACATAATTGACCATATAAAGAAAACCAAAATTCAAATGTCTGAATTTGAATTTCTATAGTCCAATCCTAAATAATTAGACAAATTGGTTCAATGTGTTAAAAACTAAACCATCCCTATAAGACAAGAAGCTAAGAAGGTAACTCATGATCCCTCAAGGAACATGTCTATCCCAAACAACTTTGTCATTACCCCTCCTACTGCCCCTGAGAAAATAGAACCTTTCTATGTTTCTCTATTTATAAATAGTCACAAGCTGAGTGATTTCATCATTGATTATGGAGCCTTAGACAATGCCATGCCTGTCAAAGTGGTAGAATCCCTTGGTCTCACACTGACCAAAATATTTGGTAGATGCTTCTCTATGGATAACAAGTAAGTACTAGTGCTAGGACAAATCAAGGATGCTCAATTTGCATTTGCAGCATTCTCAGACAAAAGAATCAAGATGATTGTCCTAGTGGCCGATGATCTGGCATCATATGGCATCCTTCTTGAGAATAATTTCTACAAGGATGTTGGAGGTGAATTAAGCATGGGCCTATCCGAAGCAAAGATTCCAATCAAGGGCATTATGAAAATATTTCTCCTTGAAAAGGAAGCAAAATATGTGGTCACCCAATCATCAGCACCTAAAGCTCAAATTCTATTTGAGTCTTCAGGAATGGGTAACTACTTTATGTCCACGAAAGAAGTTTATGAAGCATCTGTTGAAGCTCTTGAAGGTATCAACCTAGAAATTAGTTCAGCTGGAATAGCAGAAGAATTGGTGAAGTGCAATGCAAGTATGGAAGGATCTCCCCCTCTAAATGAAGAAGAATCTAAATAAAAATTAGTGTCTGAGGAGGTACGGATTCTAAAATTTGATGGCAATTGCTCCTCTACTTGTTCAGGAGCTAGGATTGTGCTGATATCTCCTCAAGGAGATATTTTTCCTTCATCATACAAGTTGTAGTTTAGCAACACTAACAACACAACTAAGTATGAATCTCTATTACTTGGATTGAAGGCTGCTAGGGACAAAGGCATCAAACTCCTTCATGCTAAAAGAGATGCTGAATTGGTGGTTTTTCAAGTGAGAAATCTGTATCAAACCAAGAACAAGAGATTGCACCACTACCAAAATCTAGTCTGGGATCAAATTGAAAACTTTGATGCTTTCAGCATCTCTACCATACCCAGAAGATTCAATGACAGAGCTAATGCATTGGCAGTTTCAGCAACTCTCTTGGTTCCTCACCCTGACTTCAAAGGAGATAGGTACACTATTGAGCTGGTCTTTCGACTAAGTGTACCTGATAATTCCAGTCATTGGTAGGTGTTTAAAAATGACAATCAAATAATTGCCTTCCTGGAACAAAAGGATATCTTTCAACAGCTTCACTTTGAAGGTAATGAGCCTCAACAACTTGAACCAACCCCTGGATGAAATGCAAATGCAGGTGAAGAATTCCTGCAACTTAAAGGGAATAAGATTCCTAAAGTCCTAGTTTCTCTTGAAAAGCTATTTGATAAGCATGATAGATTCATCAAATAGTAATAAGTAGATTCAATCTCTTTCCAAGAGTTTGATCAAGTAAATCTAGGTACCAAGGATGACCCCAAGATGGTGAACATTTGGAAATGTTACACTCCTGAGGAGAGATTCAAGTTCACTACTTTTCTTAGCCAGTACATGGATGTCTTAGCATACTCCTATGATGATTTGAAGTCACTAAGGTCTGATAGAATTTGAAATGACATTCCTCTTAAAAGTGATTCAACACCTTACAAGTAAAAATCTAGGTAGTACAATCTAAAAATATCAAGTATTATTCTGTCTGAGATATAGAAAATGTTAAATGCTAGAATAATCTTCCCAATTCATCATTCCATATGGATTACAAATATAGTGCCTATAAGGAAGAAGAATGGTGAAATTCACCTTTGTGTGGATTTTATAAATTTGAATCAGTCATCCTTAAAGGATAACTATCCTCTACCCATCATGGATCAAGTGATTCAGATAGTGACTATTTAGATATCAATGCTAGACGGCTTCTTAGAATACAATCAAGTTGAAGTTGGTGAAGCAAACCAACACAAGACTGATTTTACCAAAATGATGCCTTTTAGCTTGATAAACATTGGTGCCACATTCCAAAGAGCAATGGACCTTACTTTCAAGGATGAAATGGGTAAGTTCATTATAGTTTATCTTGATGACTTGACCATCTTTTCTAATCATCACCTAGATCATGTGCACCACTTGCAACAAGTGCTGGAATGCTGTCGCCAGAATGGCATTTCCTTAAACCCCAAAAGTCTATTTTTGGGGTAACAGAAGAGAAACTTCTCAGACATATTATGTCTAAAGAAGGCATAAATATTGACTTAGATAGAGTCAATTCCATTCAAGAACTTACCCTTCCCACAAGTAAGACTGCAGTCCACTCTTTCTTTGGAAAGGTGAATTTCTTAAGAAGTTTCATCCCTGAGTTTGCTGAAAAGACTTGCCATGTTGTAAACATGATGAAGGGAAAGGCCATCTTTAGCTAGACTGAAGAAGGTAAACTAGCATTCTAAGACATAAAGATAGCCATTACCCATGCCCCAATTCTGGTATGTCCAGATTACAACAAGGAATTCACCATATATAGTTATGCTTTTAAACACACACTTGTAGCAATTCTAGTTTAACAGAACCAAGAAGGTGTAGAATATCCTATTTCTTTCATGAGTTTTCCTCTCAAATCTCATGAGCTAAAGTATTTAAACATGGAGAATCATGCTTATGCAGTGGTGAAGGCAATGAAGCATTTCTGCTTTTACATCTTGAATTCACACATTACTACCTTGGTTCCTGACACCACGGTTAAATCCATATTAACTCAGCAGGATTTTGGGATTGAAAGAGGCAATTGGATTGAAAAAATATAGGAATTTGATCTAGTCATCAAACCAATGAAGCTGGTGTGGGGAAAAGGCAAATGCTAATTGATTGTTGATAACAAGCTAGAAGGAATAGAGCATGAAGAGTTGGAAGAAGAAGGCATGCCAATAGTCCTCTTTATCTCTAGTGTGAATGAGTGGTATTTAGGTATTGCTCATTTCCTTACTTATGGTGAGTGTCCTACTCACCTATCCCATAAAGAAAAGAGGACTGTCAAACTAAAAGCTACCAATTTTATCCTCTGGGACAATGGCCTGTACAAGAGGAGACTTGATGGAGTGTTCCTTTGCTACATGGACAAAGAGCAGTAGAGCTTACTTTTGAAATCCTTCCATAATCTGGCCTGTGGAGGAAATTTTTTTGCTCCTATAACTGCCCATAAAATTTTGCGTT
This sequence comes from Torreya grandis, assembly GCA_037957365.1. Taxonomy (NCBI): domain Eukaryota; kingdom Viridiplantae; phylum Streptophyta; class Pinopsida; order Cupressales; family Taxaceae; genus Torreya; species Torreya grandis. Next base: position 1,423,719 of record JARHVA010000322.1, read on the forward strand.
CTAGGTATTACTGGCCAACTCTCTTTCAAGATGCATATAAATGGGTAAGGAAATGTGAACTATGCCAGCAGTTTGTTGGAAGACCCAATTTAGCTTCCCTACCTCTCAAGTCGGTGGTCATAGAGGAGTCATTCCAGTAGTGGGGAATCAATTTCATTGGTGTTGTAAACCCATCTTTGAGTGCTGGACATGATTATGTTCTCATAACCATAGACTACTTCACCAAGTGGGTAGAAGCTATCCCAACCAAGCATGTTACTTCATAAGTAGTATGCAATTTCCTCAAGGAGAACATTATTTCTAGGTTTGGGGTCCTGACCAAGATTATCACTGACAATGCAGCTTGTTTCACTTTCCAGGAGATTACTCAGTTCTATTTTTACTATGGGATCACCCTCTCCCACTCCTCAGATTACTTTCCACAAGAGAATAGACAAGCTGAATCAAGTAACAAGAACCTGGTGACTATCATCAAGAAGCTGGTGGATGACAATCAAAGGACATGGCATAAAGCATTGGTTAATGCTTTATGGGCAAACAAAATTACACCAAAAAGGGCAATTGGTATGCCTCCTTTCCAACTTCTCTATGGTCTCAATGTTGAGATACCAATTACTCTAGAATTTCTAGCATTAAAATTGGCTAAGGCAATTGAAGATCAAACATATGAAAGCTCCATCGATAAGAGGATCATGTGTATGACTGAACTAGATGAGCATAGAACTATGGTGGTGGACTGAATTGTTGCCCATCAAAGTCTGGTGAAAAAGCTCTTCGACCAAAAAGTAAAGAGCCATGATTTCTAGGTCAGATATCAAGTCCTTCTGTGGGATAAGAGGTGAGAACCAAAGGGAATGCATGGAAAGTGTGATTCCCTATGGAGGGGTCCTTTTACTATTCATCAGCTCAATGGTGAAAATAGTTTCTTGTTGAGGTATCAAGACGGCACACTCTTTTCTCTGCCTCACAATGGGCAGTATCTAAAGCACTTCAATTCTTGAAGTATCAGATAAGTTCACCTGTACATATGTATATTTTTATAGTCTTTTTTTCTATTTTTTGTTGTTCATTTTCATTTTGTTGGAACCTTTCTTTTGGGTAGCATGACTCCATAGCCCAATGGCATACTTTAAGGCACTAGAGATTCTGGTTTCTACTCCCCATAGCTATTTCAAGTTTTTAACTAAAGGAAGTTCCCCAACTGGAGCTAGCTGTTGTCCCTAAAAATATCACTCATTTTTGGAACATGTGAACTATTTTGGTCCAACAAACCAAAATAATCTCTTATGTTCTCAAAATTTGTTCTAAGCTTTCAAATTCCTCATTTTTCAAGCTTTTCAGTCACAATTAAATGGGTTTAAGGTTCAACATCATTAGTAAGCTTCAAAGAGTCAAGCACTTTGTCAAAATTCATCAAGTTCAACCACTTCACAGTTTAATGATTCAAAGCAGTGCTCAAAAGGAAAAAACCTGAGAGCAGAAGCTGCCAAGTGTCATCTATCAAGACCCATTACAACTTGTTTCTAAAAAGTAGTGGAATGTGCCACGTGTCCCATTATAACTCAACAGAGTGTGACAAGTGTCTGCATCTATGTGAATCTGAATGAGTCTTGAATGTTTCTATATTGTTTCTAAAGCTTAGTAGAAGCCACCATGTGTCATCTTCTGCGTGACCCTCAAAAGGTGTCTAAAGCTTCTATGAGTTAAGATAAAGCTGCCAAGTGTCCTCACCTATTTCATAGTGGAAAATACCACGTGTCACTTGTTAAGATCAGTGGAAAGTGCCCAAATCAAATAGAAAGGACACGAATGAATTGCTCAAGAGGATGACAGGCTAGTAGCCATCAAATTTAGGGCAACCAACTATCCATTGGCTTACAAATGATGATGAACCTGAAGACATCAAATTTGTGGCAATGAAATAGCTGTTGATCTTTGCAGTCCTAAGCACAGACCCGAATGCTTTCAAAGGCATTCAAATACCTTTAGGGTGAAAGGAAGAACCACCAAGAGGAAGAATCAAAAGAACCAAAAAGGGGGAAAGATAGCTTGAGGGATATAATTGTAGCAGGAAAGAGAGAAGACTGGAAATATCTACACAGTAGTTATTCTAGTAGGTGGAACAGTCCACCAAGTAGATATTTGAGCCTATAAACATTGAAGGCATGGCATGTTTGTCTCCTTTGGGGTAAAGGTGAGGTGGATAGCTTTGCAGACATCAGGTGATAGACCAGATGACTCAGGCCCAGGAGAAGACATTCAAGATGAATCAACACGCCACAGTTAAGATGGCCACCCTGTTCTAGCATGGCCCTCTTTGACAAAATTGAAAATGCATTCAATGCATTGAGTGCAGCCTAGGTCATTTCATGAAACAGAGTGCCAAGTCTTTCTTGGCTGTTATATATTGTAATCTATTTTGTTGTTTTAAGGGAGATCTTTTTTATCATAGAAGCAAGACTCTTCCCAAATTGAAAGGTAAATACTGAGATTTTAAGCTCAGATTGTTGTTCATATTATTTTATCTGAATGAGAAAGCAAGTTACTTACAGACTTTGTGTTGTTATAGCTTGTGCCATTTTAGGAGATTGTTCTTATGTCTATCTTCTATATGTATTCTTGTTTATTTAATCTAACAAGCATAATGAGTGGAAGTGATAAGTAAGATGTCCTGAAGTCAGTTACTTTTAGACTTTGTGTTGTTATAGTTGTCTCCAGTGTGTGTTTTTAGTTTCTTTCTATGTCAAGGATTCTGGGATGACTTTGTGCCCTCATTATCCTTTGTATTTCACTCTTTGGGTAGTTGAGGTGGAAACTTTGTGTTCCATTTCATCCTACTGGTTACTACACTTTGTTACCAATTTCTTGTCACTACTTGAAAGAACTCTTGTTGTTTACTGCAAGATCACTTATGAAAGAAGAGAAGTGCCTTCAGTGTCTTCACCAAGATTTATCCTTTGTTTTTTAGCATTATCTCTTAAGGAAGAGAGATGGATGGTGTTGCCCTACCCCTGAGTGTTATTTTCTGCTTATATCTATAGTTTGTAGCTCCTCATATTTAACAAGGAACCTCCCCTTGATGAGAGGAGAGATTTGTCTCCTTTGGATGTGGTAAACCTAAAAATTTGGACAACCAATCTCCCTTTACATGGATGATAAGACCTTTTTTGAACATTAGTTAGATGATTGACAAAATATTCACCCAACAAAATGGAAAGTTGCATAACATGGAAAGTACTAGATATAAATAAATAAATACTTTTCAAATGAAATGTTGGTGTTCTAATAAAATAACATTAAGATAAATACTAAATTATTAAATAAGTGATTAGGTTTGGTTAGGTTGTTGTTTTTGGTTTGTGAGTGATAGGGTTCAATAAAATAGGGTTTAGTTGAAGTTTGGTTAGTGGTTAAAGGTTGCTAGTTTTGGGTAAAAAGGGTTGACACAGTGACCATCAGCAATTACGTTGATCGTCGATGGTTAGAGTAACCATCAGTAGTTTGATAACTGATCATTGGTGGTTAGGGGACTAACATCAATATAAAAATTGACCATCAACAGTCAAGGGAACCATCGATGGTTAAATAGTCTACTATTGGTAGTTACTACTGATGGATCTAGTTAAGGTAAATGGTTGGATCCATAGGTTAGAGGTCAGAGGGAATCACATATTAGGCTTTTAGGGGTTGGTTGATTGGTCAAGAGGTTAGAGGTAGCTGGTTAGAAATGGTCTTGTTTAGGTAGAGGAAATAATAACATAATACCAAATAGAATTTGATCAAGGTTTTTAACTTTAGAAAAGAAATAAGGAAAAACTAAAATAAAGAGAAGAATAAATGTTATCAAGAGCAATGGAGAAAGGGTAGAGAAGACCTAGGGGAAATTCACTAGCATAAAGATACTCCATCCTATGAGAATGATTTGGGTAGCATTTTGGTAAAGGGGAATACTTGCAAAGAGATTTTCTCCTCTTCTTCTTCCTGTAACTCTATATTTATAGGAAGAAATTCCCAAATGGAGTGGAAGGAGTTGCTAATTATCCAAAGAGAAAATTATTAATTAGATATGTGGATAAAGATGTTAATTTAGGTACCACAAAGTTGATTTGTATTGCCAAATATAAGGTTTCTAAGTTTGGTACAAAGCTAATTTCATAAAAAGCTAGTGATGCATTAAATTAGGTTGAAGACATGACCATTGGTGGTTAGAGTAACCATCGGTGGTTAGAGTGTTGACCATCAAGAGTTAAAGTTTTGACCATTAATGGTTGAAGTGCTAACCATCGATGGTTTAAGTGTTGACCATCGGTGGTTGAAGGTTAATTTTGGTCAAGGTGAGTTAAAATGGTTAAGTTAGTAAGTTAAAAAGTAGGCAAGTCAACTAAGTGGTTAACTAGTCACAAGGTTGAGTAAAGGTTTAAGGGCATTTTGACATCAAAAATGAGGTAGTTTTTGAGTGTCTACACTACACTTCAGCCAAAACTCTTATGAAACTACCAAAATATCTCATATTTTATTAATTCAACTTAAACATCTAAATCAGACATTAATAACTCTCATATAGATCTCATAGCAATAAAACAATTTCCCTTTATCCTCTACAAGCCATCATGGTTTAGAACCTTTTCAAAGCACTCTGATGGAACCATCTCATCTTTAGAACACTATGAACTCTATGACATTCACAACTTGTCATCTACAAAACTCTGAGACCTTATTCTTGATATTAAAGATATTACAACACATTCTCCTCATACTCCATATCAACCTTGTCTTTAGTCTCTATTATTTGATCAAATAGTTTAAACAATTAACAAGTTCTTACCTTTAGGACCAAAAACCCTTAACACATCTTGATCACATTTGAACAATATCAACATACCTTTTTATGTAATAGAATATATTGATAACTCACCATTCTTGATTAGACACTTAGATACATCCATTCTCTACCTACAGACCTTCAGAACCAACATCTTCATTCTACATCATTTGACCAACTAGACCATCCTTTATATTTGATTAAAACTTTGACTTTAGGATTATTATTTCTAAAAATATCTTATCATGTCCTTCCATAGTAAACCAACACATCTTCTTATGACTTTTCTTACCCTGCAACATCAACCAAAGCTCAACTGGCATCCACCATGCTTCCTCTTACTATCAATTATCTCCTTGAAGCCTAGATAGAGACACCCTAACCCGCAATATCCAAGAACAATGTGAAACTAGGATTTACCTACAACTCCTAATATTCCTTCTCCTCCTTGGTCATCTAAAATTAATAGTTCTTCTTCTTTTTCTTAGGCTTAAGAAAAGTAACTTGCTCATCCACTATAATATTCTCCTTTTCTTCTAAGATAGAATTGAGAACATATGGAGATAACATAGATTCATGACATACATTTTCATCTAAAGAAAGAACCTCATCAATGGGCATTGACAACTGATGTTATTTGCATGAAACTTTATCAACAATAATAAGATATTCTCTTAGATCCATAAATACCTCAGAACTAGCCTCATTTAGCACTTTGGTCTTCTCTTTGAGCTTAACATGAACTAACTTTTGATTCTCCTTTTCTATCTAGATAGATGACACATTCTCTTGGCATTACTAAACATTCTTCATATATGATTCCTCTTTTGCTTTAGTAGGTAGTCCACCTTGATCTTTCAACTCAATTGAATCAATTTTAATTGTCTTTACTTTCTTAGGATTCCATATCAAGGATTGACCTTTCTTGAGAACATTAGGATGCCCATGAACCTTATTATGACTTGAAATTTTGCTTATAAAATATCTTGGAATATAACCAACTTGATGACAATTGATACAAATAACATCTTGTCTCTTAGGTTCATTATGCTCAAGCTTGACTATCTTAGGTCTCCATACCTGGGGTAGTCTTTTCCCATGCATTCTGGGGTAAAATCTAGCAATATGTCCCATGTCATGACAATTATAGTAGACTACAATAACCATACCTCTAGCTGACCAGTTGTTTTTCCTTCTGTAGTTTCTTGCCTTATGACCAAACTTGTGACAAGAATAACAATGACCATTGAATATCTTTCATACCTCATGGCACTTGGTTGCCTAATGGATCTTTTCTTATTGATCTTGGTGTTTGCATCCTTCTTGTCTTGAGCTGACCTCTTTTACTTTTTCTCAATATTTTTTACCTTGACAACAAATTGTTCATGCTCATCCTTCAATGAATCTAGCTTAGTTTTCAATTGAATGTTCTCATCCTCTTTAGCTCTCATACCTGAACTTATAGCCTCTAACTAAATTCTATGAACTTGAATAGTCTCCTTATCCCTCTTAACTTCTTTAGACATGTCATCATTCAATCTACATGCTTGCTCTTCAATAATCTATATAGAGTCAATATTGGATTTCAACTCATCATGCTCACCTTGCTTTGAACTCAACTTGTCATTTGTCTCTTCTAATTGAGTCTTGAGATATCTGCATTCTTCCTCTTTTGAACTTAGATTTGTATTTATAACCCTTAATTGATCCTCAAGAATGTTGATCTTATCTTTATCATCTTTTGTATCTTGAGCTTTCCTTCAAGGATTCTAGCTCCTTATTGAGCTTGATGCACTCATCCTTAATATCCTTAAATCTTGAGGCCATGATCTTATTATGATCATACTCACTCAACTTACTATTGTACTTCTCAAAAAATGTCTTGAACTAATTATACTTTTATTCATTTCATTTTAGACATGCATAAGTATCCTCTACTTGAGTCTTCAACTCTTTATTCTCTTTCTTCAATTACTTAGCCATATTATACCTTGGATCATCTTCAAATGGTTAAAATTACACAGAGGTCCTACTCTAATACTAATTTTTAGAGGTACAATCATTGAGAGGGGGGTGAATCAATAATGTTAGATAATATAAACTTCAATTCCAATCCTTTCAAACCCTTAACCAAATAACATTATCATTCATGAAGCATACACATCATTTATAACAATAAACAAGAAAGATAGGAAAGATCATACACATAATACATAATCTACGTGAAAAATCCTCTTGGGGAATAAAACCCAAAGGAACCTGTAAAATGGACTACAATCCTATAATAATAAGTTACAAATTTAGACCATCACCAACTGATCAAGGAACACCCATCCCTTAATTTATTGAGACACCAATCCCAAAAGGAGGAACCAACCCCTAGGCAACCAAGCACCCAATTAGCTACTTTTATTTGATCTCCACCTCTAATCTAATGTCTTCTATACTTTATGATGGACTTATCTTACTTGCACTCTTTCCCCTTTACACTCTCACAAACTTTCACACACAATAAATGCATCCAAAACACCCTTTTGGATCATTCTTAACATATTAGCACATACACAATCATAAAAACCTACAACTCTATCAAAACATCAACAATATGACCTATAGGTCATCCACACACTCCTCAACCTACTCTTCTCTTCAATCCATCTACTAAGCACACTCACTCAATAAACCTCTAGGGCTTACTCCCTCAATCTACCTCTTCAAGGATTATTAGGTCTAATGAATTATGTGTTCACCTTCATCACCTTGATTAGATAAACATGAATAATCTTCTTTTCTCTTTTATGTTTCTCACTAACTTGTACCTTGTCTTTCAAAATTTCTCTCCCTTGTTCAATATCACATTTGCTCAACTCTTCTCTCCCAAGTCTAGAAACCTTCACCTTTTCTTTCACTCTTTATAGAGTCTTCATGAATATCATCTTCTTGGTCAGACATAAGACTTTCCTTAACCTTTAATAATTATATCACACTAATACATATCTCAAATCCATTCTCATATCTTGACCATAGCATCTATGGGTCACACTTAAGCAGCTATACCTTTCAATTAGGCCTTAGTAGCCCTTATTAGTCTCATAGAGACCTATTACCCCTTTATCACTTCATAAATCAATAAAATAACATAAGATCACTTTCAAATACATGGTTCCACTCCATATGACCTCTAAGACATCTTCAATTGATTACTCCCACCAAAACACTCTTCTACTAAATCATAAATTACTCAAACATTATTTTGTACATACAACCACCATGAATGAATAAATAGTCAACTTTGAATTTCAATATCTATAATTTTATAAAAATTAAAACCTAATAAACTTTTTTGGATGTGCCTTGAAGTTCTCTACAACTTTGCCTTTTACGCTATTATCAAATTTTACATATATCAAAAGTTATAGCTCAATCACTATAAATTGGTTCTCCTTCACAAATTTGAATATTCAAATTCCAATAGTCACTGTGTAAATACAAAAATTTTGACACTTGTCATCATCTTGTACCCCCTAGAAACTTTAAACAAATGCATTCCATCAATCTCCTTGAGAATAACCTAACTTTAACTCTTTAATGCTCATCATTGATCATAGATCTGCACCATTAATCTCCAACTATACGAACACCTATGTGTCATTGATCTTATATCAAATCAATGTGATTGAGATACATGTCACTCGCACATGTAATCTCAAGAACCTTGGACAAATTAACTTCATGCAGGCCATCGATCTCTATCTAATAAGATCATATTCTCTTTTAGATCCTTATTTGGTCAAATAAAATTCTCACCATTAGATCCTTGATCTAATTGAATGCTCTTTGTTATATCTTTTCTTACAAATTTGGCTAAGTATGGGAACTTAGAAAACTCTGCCTGGAATGCTAACTTTGCACCTTAATAAATTTTTCTATGATCAACCTCATGACCTAAAATTTGAACCATATGATCTCCTAACATATGGGAATCTATCCATATATCAAGCTACTCTTGAAACATTCACAAATTTTAAATTTGATGTCATCAAATTGCTTACTCAACCTTATCTATCAATATGACTACTTAAATCTAGACACTAATCTGACTGCTCTTATGAATCTTGTTAACTTGCATAAGCACTCCAAGAATTCATAACACCACATAGGGTCTCTACAACATGTTCATACCATCAATATCATCCATCAATTGTTTAACTAAGCAAATGCTCTCCAACCATCAATTTGATCACTTTGTCATTAATGCACTATGAATCATGACCAAGCTTGACATCAATGACAACCACAACATTCTTAGGACAATGACAATATGTCCAAAAAAATTGTGTCAATTCCAAATATAATGTGTGTAATATAAATTTACCCTTTTACATTCAAATTTATAATATTATTGTCCTATTTTATAAAATTTGAGTATTCATAGTTTTATCTTATTTAGATAAACTTAATCATAAAATAAGTACAAAATAATTTGATTATTGTGTTATAAATAATTCATGATTTCCAATAAAAACTAAGTTATTCTATAAATTACAAGGTGAAAATGTTAAATCATGTCCCATTATCTATAAGAACCTTATTGATGCATTATTTTAATATTAATAGCTTGAATGTATAAAATTAGATGTTGGTTTGTGGCATCCTTGGGTATAAAATATTTATGGTATAAGGTAATAAGTTTCTCAATAATTCATAATGTATCTACCAAGCTGGTGAAATAATTTGGTTAAGTATTTTTTAGTCAAGTAGCATCCCATAAAGCATCTTGTAATACGGCTTTGAAAACTAGTGATTTCCTAATTAAGTCTAAAATTGAAATCTTAGCTTGTATTTTTTATATTTATTCCATAATATCATAAATATTGTTAATTATAATTTTAGAAGGAAGAGAAGGATGATTAAAATCTTGAGCAAGAACATCATGGATTGTTCCACTTTGAGGATCAAAATAGGGAATGGTAACATTAAAAGGCTTGGCTCTTCAAGGTGTAACAACATTAATATGAATATGAGCCATGAAATAGAAAAAAAAAATTATGTATGAAATAAAAACCCTAAGAGGTAAAAGGGTTTGTAAAAACCTAGGTTGAATGTGAAAAAGGGTTAAGGTCCACCATTTATGTTTATCATAATTCTAGTTTTATAAAAAAATAAGGAATAAACTAGTTCTAATTAAATAGATATAAGCATACATGAATGAAAGTAAATAATTAATATCTATTTAACAATTTAGAAAGAAAAAATTTCTAAGTTCGACAATGAAACTAGACTAATTAATGTAAATGATAAAGGGGTAATGAATGATCAAACATGTTTTTTATTCTATAAATCTAAGACTATAGACTAATTGTTCTAAATCTATGAAACCTACTCTTGAAATATATAAACTTTACACTAGTCTTATATAAACCCATGTGTATACACATAATATTTTCAAAATTTTATCACTTAATAATGCTATTTATCTTGAAGGAACCTATTGATTCTCAATATCTTTGAGTGCACACCCTAAGGGGTGTACCAGGAAAGGGATGGGTAGACCATTGGTGCTTTGCATGATTATTATCCCTTTTTCCACTTGTTATCTGCACACGTGTCTCCTAAAAACCATTTCCATAAGATTTTTATACTCTATTGTACCCTCCTCTGGTCATTTACCACCTCACATCCCTCTTTTCCTCACCTAAACCCCTTCTTGATAGTTTACATAACTATGTCCTTTGTGTTGACGTTATATTGTTCTTGACATCAACTTACATTATTGACTTAGTTCATTTCAACATGCTTCATTGTCAAATTAACTACTAGGCCAATTGGATCAACCCTATCAGTCAAAACTTTTGGAAGGCCTTAGGGTTAAATCTACCTATATATATAAGATCATTTCACCATTATTTAGAGAAGAGAAGAAGAAGTAATAACTATTTGTGTATCTTCTTATCCACCATTCTACTTGAGGAGCAAGTTTAGTGTTTCATACTTTCTTTGGAGATATGGATTTTGTCTTGTGGATAAGTCTTTTGGATGCATTGATAGGTTGTGTAGCCTAGAGCTAATTTATCTTGTCATCCTTACATACCATACCAACCTCTTATGAATTACCTTGGCCAAGGGAGAGGTTGAGGCTTGGTGGGTTCATCTTCAAGGGTAAGTATTCCTAACTTTGTTCCTCCTTTGTAAGAGTAGATAGATATGCATTTGTACTTATCTTCCATGTATTAGGATTTTATATACATTGGTGTGAGTATATTTATTCTATGCATGTTTAATTTTTGTTGTTTCTAACGCCCACTTTTTGCCACAAGCTTTGGTGAGCACAAGATTATACTTTACTTTACTTGTTATTAATTTAGTGAATATAAAACATAGGATCTATTTAGGGTTATTGCATGATTGTGCTTAACTAGAAGTTTTGGAACCCTTCCTAGCATCGTGTATTGTGATAAGAGATCTCCTAATTGGTTCTATTGGATTCTTATATTAATCATGTTCATAATTACCTAATGTATCCCCAATCAAAAGTGTAAGTATGATCTATCTTCTTTGAGTTAGGATTGATTTATAGACATGATGCATTTTTAATTGCATACATTATGTTGAACCTGATGTGAATCTAACCCTTATAGGTTTTATTTCACATTTTTCATTATTTTATTTATTATTTTTCCATATTTGCAATACTAGGTCAATAGTGTTGGTATAGTTATAACTTTTATGCGTAGTTTTAACACATAGTTGCATCAGTATGACTCTATTTTTTTATATTTAGGTCATCATCAAATACAGGTTACTGGATCGAATAGGTGGACATAGTATTCTTTTTTAGCTTCTAGATAACAAACTAGGTCGACCTTATCGACTTAGTTTTATAGAAAGCTTCTAGATAACAAACTAGGTCGATACTGTTGACATAGATTTACAGATAGCTTCCAAAAAATAAATTAGGTTGACCCTATTGACTTAGTTATTTTTAAAGGCTTTAGCAGTAGGGCTTTACAAAACTAGGTTGACCTTGTCGACTTAGTTGACACAACTTTCAAGTCTCTTTAATAAAAATTTTGCAAATTCTAAGCATCTTCCAACCCATGAAAGTTCCTTTCTCTCTTTCTTTGTAATTTTTTTTACTCATTACAATTATGATTTTCAAAATTTCAAGTCTTTAAAACTACCATTATATAATAAACTAGGTCTACTCTATCAACTTAGTTTTGTATTCTATCTTCTATCTCAAAAACTAGGTCAACATTATCATCATAGTTATTTTTTAGACCCTTGCTTTAGCAGTACAATAGATAAATTATTGACTATGTTCTATAATATTTACATACACTATCATCTGAAATAACATTGTATTATGTTTCAAAGTTGGAATTAACACTTATATGCTAGTAATTAACTCACACTTTCATTTTCAGTTGCTTGCATTCTTAAAATAGATCACATAGTCTATTTAGGTGGTTTTTTAATATACCATTTAGTTTTACTATTTTATATTTTGTTGCACACATTACCAAATCATAAAATCTTAAAAATGCATTTAAATAATTATCTACACAAGGCCTACCTACTTGGATTTCATGACCAAGGGGGAATCCAACTTGGTTTTCTAGCCAATTATAAACATGTGGTTAATGGTATATATTATCAAATCACCTGACACCCTTATCATTGTGATATGTGAGGTGAAAGGGTAGGCCCCAATACCAAGCCAATACCATTGCCAATACAAATTCCTTTCAACCTAAACATCCTAAAACCATCCATAGATTGTTTTATAGTTCCTTGCTTACATCCGACTTCCTCTTACACTTAAAATCATACTCTAATAATATAAAAAAAATTACGATGACCAGTTAGAATTTAATTTCCAAGTTGATTACTTTCTCTTTGATCAATTGTATGTTGTATTGCAAAAAATTGCATTGGCCAGCATTAGTGCAAGGTTTTGTGTTGTGTAATTTAATTAGATCATCCTAATTGACCTAATTGATTGTTTTTTTCCTTTCATTTATTTATTTTAAATTACATTGCAAAAAAAGATTATTTTTAGAAACATTTTCATCTCTATCGACACAGTATCTTACAAATTGATTTACCTATCTATCAAACATACTAAGTCAATTGTGTCAACTTAGTATCTTGTATAACTATGTCCTTAGGATACTAAGTCGACTGTGTCAACTTAGTATCATTTAGAACTATGTCCTTAACATACTAGGTTGACTATGTCGACTTAGTATCATTCAAAACTCTCCTTAACATACTAAGTCGACTATGTCAACTTAGTATCATTCAACACTGTCCCTCTTTTTGGCTAATTTTATCCTTATTTTTCCTCCTAACTTTCTAATATCCACTCCTATTCGACATCATGAAGCCTCTTATCAAATTATTTCTTGATAGTTTCAAACCATTCCGAATGTACATGGATTATTCTCTCCTACCCTACCTATCCACCATAAAAAACAACTATTTATGGTGCAAATCTTCATCACATGGTTTAAATATTATCAATCTTAATCAACCCCATACTATATAGTAGATCTAGAGAATCATATTAGACAAATACCAAATCATGATAATCATATACCTTATACCAATCTTACACCTTATAAACCTAGACATCATAAACTTATCAACCCATCTACATCAAATGTTGGAACCTCACATTATATTCCACGTCTTAAAACTAATGTTCACAATCCTCTTATTGCACCCATAATAATATCACAAGTTTTATCACTTCCTAAAGTAACATGGTTGAAACCACTCAAATTGATAATCTAAATGATTCCCAATTATTCAAATACCTTGATGATAATACTATTTACACTCCTACCAAAAATGATGGTTTTACCAAGCTTCATTATTCTTCTACCACACTTAAGACAACTAAAAATAATGTTGGGAATCCTCCACCTACAAATAATCCTCCTCCCACCAACATTAACAATCCTCTTGCTGAAAATACTAATACCCAACCTTCAAATGTGCAAATTCACATAACTCAAATTCTTGCTCAAATAGTTCAACAAATGAACATCATGAAAATAACTAACATTCCCAAATGATGCAATTGAAAAAACATTTATTACACATGACTAGTCAACCACCTCAAGTCATCATGTCTCAACTAAATCAAAATTTTGTCCCTCCTCCCTTAGAGATGCCAATGGAAATATCATCCCTCAACCTCCAATGAATAAAAAAATGCTTAAACATCTTCAAAATGAACCTTTACCCCATTTATTGAATCCATAGATATTGGAAACATTTCTCCAACTATCACATATAATGGGACTAAGGACCCTACTATCTTTATTAAGTCTTTTGGTAATCTCTATAAGGAATGGGTCCAAACTAACACCTTTGATACCACTAAGATCTTAGCCAAAACCTTTGTTGGTGATGCACTTTAATGGTACAACCAAATTCATATAAATTTCATCTCCCAACTAGAGGATTTAGTTAATGCTCTAGTTAAATAATTCAAACATTATGACCTTCCTGAAAATTACCTTAGCCATTTCATTAATGTCAAATAACTTTCTAATGAATCTTCTCATACTTTCATCAAATGATGTAAGTCTCTATATCACAAAGTTTACCATAACATGAATGAGGATACTCTTTTAAAATTATTTTTTACTGCTCTTAAATCTCCCCTTCAATACAAAGTTTGAATCTTTTCCCCTAAAACTTTAGAAGAAGCCTTAGACCAAGCAAAAAAGTAAGACTTTCTTATGACTCAATTTGAAACACATCAAAAAACTACTAATGCAACTTTCCAATCATTTTCTCATAACATTGATTCATCCAATCCTCCCCAACCTCAAAATGGAGTATCTAATTCAACCAATTCTAACCCAAACTAGCCTCCCTTGAGTCTATAATAACTTAAGAAGAAATTTCCACCCTCTAAACCCATGAGATTTGATCCTTACAAACCTCCTCTAAAATATTGCAATCCTAATAAAAATTTTTGGTGGCATGTTACTATAGGTCATTCTCATGAGTCTTGTCATGATCTTCATTGATTTCTTCTTTCTTCCTTGTTTACTTAACATTTCAATCCTGATACTCTCACAAAATAATGTTGTCAAGACTATCTTCAAGCCTCTCAAAAATCAATCTCAAGAACTAAAATCACATCAACATCAAATACTTAAAGATCAACAATAATTATCCCATACCTGCACCTCATCCACTAATTTTTTTCACACCACGGTTGATCCTTCTTCCTAAACCAATAGGGAAAGGATAGATAACATGAAAAACTTTAAACATATCATTGCATCCATTGAACCTCAACCTCGTAGGTCACATGAACCAAAGGAGTACCTATTTTAAATGCCTACTCCAAAGAATATCATACATGGTCTTCATTTACCTCCTTTATCTCTTCATACCTCTCCTACACATCCTATGTCACATTAAATCTCTTTAAAATATAACAAACCAAAACATTTACCTATCTCCAAATGCACCTACCAACACAATGTAAATTATTTTAATGGTTCAATATTACCTCACTCCACCTCACATGTTGGGGCATCTTATGATGCCCATCCACATGTCCCTTCAAACTTTGGGGCATCTTGTGATTCCCATCCCTACATCCACTTACCCATTGGGGCATCTTATGTTGCCCACTCCTATTCTACAATGCATAATAACAAAAAAAATCAACTTCATGAAAACTTTTGAGACTTATAAACTTATATTTCACATGCTCATCTTTGATATAGATGTTAGCATAAGTCTTACATGTTATTTTTTAATTTTTTTCTCATATTTCTTTGTTTTTTTGCACTTTACTTCTTTTAGTCACACTTTACTAGCATGATTGTTTCATTAAGGTTATTTGGTTTTATTACACATTACATTTGGCATTTGTTTTCATTTGTGTTCTTATATATCTCTTTCATTTTTGTCTTTTTATATCATTCTTTGCCTTAGTAGCTTTATGATTATTTGTCCCCATTATTTAGCATTCACCTCAATGGTGTTCACCTTGTGAGTTACAGTGTAATACCATGGATAGGACCTAGCCTTATTCACAAACTACCATATTAAAACATCTTTAAATCACTTTTTGGGATGACTACTACTTTAATTAGTGCTTGTACTAGATCCATTGTAGGTTAGTATGGATTTTCTAGTGACATGACTATCATAAGCATAGCCCCATCCCTTTTATAACACTATTTTACCTCTTTATGATCAAATACAACCATATTCATCATTGTATCACTTATTACATAGATAGATCTCTCATGATCCCCATATTTCCCTTATTTCCTTTCATTTGAGGTTCTGATTGGTCAATTTTGAGATTGCACTCTTACCGGTGGGTAAGTCTAGGAGTCTTTAGACACCTTGGTCTTTAGGTCTTTTTATCTACTAACCAAGTGTAAGATATCTTGTGTTTGTCACCTATTTCATTAATGTTTGGTTTTCCAAATCCATATGGATGAGGGGGAATAGAAAAATCCAAAACAAGTTAAAATCCAAATCATTTAATAAAAGGTAATGATCCAAAAGGTAAAACATTAAAATTTCTCAAAAGTCAAATCATACTAAAAGACATGATATCAAGTACATCTCCTTCTTATAGTCTAAGCTCAAAATCCATAGTTGGCCTCATGATAGAGCCGAGGTCCATTGGGGTGCGGTAGGCCAGTAGATTAGAAAAGGAGAATTAAAAAATATTTTAGTGCTACCTACTTTCTCACATAAGTACCCAATCTTTGTAGTAGATCGATGACTCTGTAAGGGCTTTTGAGGAATGCAGAACACATTGTGGGAATGTAGGTACATTTTTTTTCATGCATATAACATTCATGGAATGATATATATATATATATATATATATATATACTTCACTTGTTATCCCAAGCTTTGTGTTCATTATTCAAAATGTCCTAAGTCCTTGGTGTTGATAGTTTTTAGTCTTTCTCACTGGCCTAGTGTGTCTCATTCTTGCTAAGGATGTTCACATCACCCATGTGGCACCTCACATTCCTTATTTTACATCATATTTTCCTTACATTCCCCTTATTAGATATTGATTTTAGCTGATCACATCCTTGATCACATCTACCTTATTATGCCTCTTGGTTTATAGTTTATTAGTTATAATATAAGACCTTGGACAAGACCAGGACTTCTTCACAAACATCCTTACACCATTTGCTGACCACACCATCTCATTTTCATAATATTCATGTCATTAGGTGGTTGTCTTTTATTGCATTGTATCTCAAAAAAATCACTAAGTTTGAGTTTTCATGCTTTAGAGATTTTGATTTTCATTTCTCCATCATGTTCTCATTTAATTTATGTAAACTTCACTTATCTTACATATGACATTTTCAATTTTTACATGTTTCTCTTTATGTATGACTTCTTCATGTTTGTCTTACATCTTGACTTACATTTAATTTTTCAATCATTCATGTTTGATTCGACATGCTTATCTTACATGGGGTTACTTGTCATTTAATTCCATATTTTTGTTAGATTTATCTTGCATTGATATTTCATTTATCATCAATGTTTTACATGCTTCCCAATGTGATTTAGTGTGTTATACAATCATTTTCCATCATTTTTTCAATCATTTTCCCTCAATATTTTTGTTCTAACCTTGCCTTAACAATCCTAGTTTATCAATTCTCCTAAGACCCTCATCTCTTTGTCTCTACTCACCCATTTTTAGAACTATAAAATGTTCTAGAATCATGACATTGTAGATAATATTTACCACTATTATATGCCTATATGCTAAAAATTTTGATTTTTGGCTATTTTTTGCACTAATCTCTATAGGTTTGCCTAATGTTCTTCACATTTGCATTCCTTCACATCTCTTGTAGTCTCATTCTTTGTCTAAAACACTAACATAAGGAAAGGTATGTGTTTTTAAATTATATCCTTTCATTTATCTTATTTTATCCTTACTAGATTTTACTTAACATAAATGTTATGTGTCATCATGTTCTATTCCTGAAGCACCATCCAGTGTTGCACTCATATGACACGTGATTAGATTTAAATGGGGCATATGTATACACATAATATTTTCAAACTTTTATCACTTAATAATGCTATTTATCTTGAAGGAACCTATTGAGTCTCAATATCTTTGAATGCACACCCTAAGGGGTGTACCAAGAAAGGGATGGGTAGACCATTGGTGCTTTGCATGATTATTATCCCCTTTTCCACTTGTTATCTACACACATGTCTCCTAAAAACCATTTCCATAAGCTTTTTATACTCTATTGTACCCTCCTCCAGTCATTTTCCACCTTTTATCCCTCTTTTCCTCACCTAAACCCCTTTTTGATAGTTTACATAACTATTATGGTTGTGTCGACCTTGTATTATTTTTTACATCAGTTTACATTGCCAACTTAGTTCATTTCAGCATGTTTCATTTTCAAATTCATTACTAGGGTGACTGGGTCGACCCTGTCAACTAAAAATTTTGGAAGGGCTTAGGGTTAAATATACATATGTATACAAGATAATTTTACCATTATTTAGATAAGAGAATAATAAGTAAGCATTATCTATGTATCTGCTTATCCACCATTCTACTTGAAGATCAAGCTTAGGGTTTCATACTTTCTTTGGAGATATGGATATTATATTATGGAGAAGTATTTTGGATGCATTTATAGTTTGTGTAGCCTAGAGTTGATTTGTCTTTATCATCCTTACATACCAAAATAACCTCTTGCGAGACACCTTGGCCAAGGGAGAGATTGAGGCTTGGTGGTTTCATCTTCAAAGGTAAGTATTCTTAACTTTGTTCTTCCTTTGTAAGATTAGATAGATATTCATTTATATTTTTATTCCATACATTAGGATTGTGTGTGTGTGTGTGTGTGTGTGTGTGTGTGTGTGTGTGTGTGTGTGTGTTTGAGTATATGTCTTCTATGCATTTTTATTTTTTGTTATTTCTAACCCCCACTTTGTGCCATAAGCTTTGGTGAGCACTAGATTAAATGTTACTTTACTTGTTATTAGTTTAGTTAATATAAAATATAGGATCTATTTAGGGTTGCATGATTATTCTTGACTAGAGGCTTTATAACCCTCATCATAATGTATTATGATAAGAGATCCCCTAATTGGGTCTAACAAATCCCCATATTGGTCATGTTCCTGATTATCTAATGTATCCCCAATCAAAAATGTAAGTATGATTTATCTTCTTTGAGTTAGGATTGA
Source organism: Torreya grandis (assembly GCA_037957365.1). Taxonomy (NCBI): domain Eukaryota; kingdom Viridiplantae; phylum Streptophyta; class Pinopsida; order Cupressales; family Taxaceae; genus Torreya; species Torreya grandis. The sequence continues at coordinate 1,442,794 of JARHVA010000322.1, forward strand.
TTTATAGGCATGACTCATTTATAATTTCATACACCATGCATTATGTAGATGTATCTTGTATAGACCTAATTGTGATAGTCATGTCAAGGCCAAGTTTAGCTACCTATAGTCATGTCTATCCTACTAGGGTTTCATGGGTTGATATTTTGTCACATGTATGTTATCACATTAATGCTACACATGTACCTTTGTTTCATCAATGTTTTTAAAAGAATGTGTACAATATAACTATATCTTCATTATCCTATCTTTACAATATAAAAATAAAAAAATTAATGGAGTCAAGAAACATCTAGGTAGTGTGGAAAACTATGTATCATGCATACATGGAATCAAACCTCCATTTAGTTCTTTGAGTGTGTGGATGAAATAGATTGAGTGAAGGTTTTGACCTCATATTAATTATATGTTATGATGAAACTATGTCAACTATAATACCTTCCTTAAGCATCAAATAAAATATGATAAACCAAGTTAGAATGATAAAATTTTAATTACAAAGGATTTTGATGGTTCGATCTAAGCTTGACCTTTGATGTTAGATTTAATGTGTCTTCTCTATGTAATTATATTTTTCATACCCTATAAAATAGTTTGACAAGACCTTGTGTGTGTGTGTCTATATATATATATATATATATATATATATATATATATATATATATATATATATATATATATATATATATATATATATAGACCTAGGATAACTTATGCATACTAGATAACTATAGAAATTTAACCTTTGATGTTACATTTGATGTGTCTTCTCTATGTAATACTAGTTTCCATACCCTCTAAAATAGTTTGAAAAGACCTTGTGTGTGTTTGTGTGTGTCTATATATATATAGGATAACTTATTCATGCTAGCTAACTATAGAAATTTATAAATGAAACTTTAAAGGTGCATTATTAATGGAAAAGTGAAAATGGTTACACATGACTAAAGGATAAAATCCCATGTAGTGTAATTATTTATCCTAGATGATCCCATGTAGTGCACTTATTTTTTAGGTGAGGTTGGCTTACAACTAAGTAATAGTAAAAATTTATTTATGAATACTTTCTTCATAAGTGTTGAGGTTATGTTTAGGCTCAATGGACCAAGTGTAAACCTATTTGGGATAAAATTTACTTTCCAAAATAAGGTAAATTAGGGAATAAAAACTAGAAATAAGGGTATTGTGAGAAATCTAGGCACCTACACAAGTGTATTACCCCTAATTTACCATATTATAAAAATTGCACATTCTTGCCTATTTATAGGAAAATTTCAACCCCAAATACGTTTATAGTTTATTTGTTGATACTAAAAATCATGTCAACACTTATAAAAAAGGAATAGGTTAGCACATTTATATTGTTACTCACTAATTAAATAACCATTTCTTAAAAATATATCCTAACTTATCTCTAAGTCAAAATTTTATATTATATGGTTTACTTTGAGACAAACTCCCACACTACATGGGTTTGTCCGTTTTATATTTATGTCCATTTTCACATTATTGTTAATCATAAACATTTAAATTTTCATTTTTACATTTATAAATTCATCTATCATTCATAAGTTATCCTAAATCCTTTATATATATATATATATATATATATATATATATAATAATTTTTTCAACCCATTTAAAGGAATGAAAGCAAGAGGAGAACATAAAGAACACACATCAAAGTTCAATCCTAGATCCAAACATCAAATCATTCATACTTGAAACATTGTCATTATGTCCTTGTATCTCATCATTTCCATTTTACCAAATTAGGGTATTAGACTATAGTATTTACATTATCACTCTAAGGAAGATTAGGTCCAAAACCCTAACTTTATCTATTTTATCCACATACCCATAAACTACATGGAGTTCTAGTTCATTGCATGTGAGATGCATACTTTACGACTCTACCAAAATGGTTTCTTGACCCCATTACTTTTTAGTTTTTTGAATGTCAAGCTAGGTCAATGAGGAGATTTTTTATTGTATATAATCTACATGATAGGTATGCAAACCAAATATATAGGCATAACAGGAAGGTGATAGTGAACATGTGATAGAAAATAAAGTCTATTAAACCCTATCATGATAGACACAACTGTAAGGATAAAGATGCTACCATAATAAGACTATCATGGTTAGGTATGTACATAATACATTTGTACAATGCACACATCTCTTTAAGAGTAGTGTACATTTTTTATATTCTAGGATTAGGTTGTATATAGCTCACATAATGAATTTACAATATTAGATTTTTAGAATATAAAAAATGTGTCGTCGTTCATTATCTCTTTATCATTTACATTTCTTATCTTAGTTTCATTTTATAATTTGGACTTCTTTCTCTTTATATCTTAGTATACAAATATGAATTTTATATTTTCATTCATATATACTTAGATATATTTAATTTCAACTAGTTTATTTTGTATTCTTATAAAACCAAAACTAGGGAAAACATAAATGGTGATCTCAAAAACTAGGGTTTCTAAAAACCACTATTTTACTTAAGACTTATGTATTTCTTGTTTGCATTTCCTTATATTTTTATCCTTTTTCTACAAATCTAATTTTTTATACACTATCATTTATTCATCTATTATCCATGGTGGTGATATTTTCAAAGAATATGTTCATCACGATGATGAAGACTATAAGGACCTTGACCAATAAATTGATCCATATAGAAAAAAAACCCTATAAATATTCAAAGATCCATTTTTAAAAAATATGGCATGTATATAACAGATATTATAAGACTGAAAATTTAGATAACAGATCTTTGAAATAATAAATTTGTGCTTAAACAATCTTCATTGAATGAATCTAACCCTTCCACATTAGGTGTTGAGGCTAGTAATCCTCATAAAAATCCTCCACCTCATATAAAAAATCAAAAGACTAATGTGGCTCTAAATTAATAATATATTTAGTCTCTTGTCTAGGACACAATGATGTTAGCACTAACAAACCTACATTAAATGATTCATCTACTAATTTAATCATACAAGAACAGCTTAATGGCATGAAATAAAAACATTGTAAACATATACAAAACCTAGTCATGTACCTTCATGTTTGGAAGTATTACATAATCCTTTAGATATATAGGTAATTTATCATCCTTTGCCTCCATATTTTCATATATGATCAAGTTTACAATGTTCAATGGAAAAGGAAATCCCTCTTTTCACATTAAAGACTTATTTGCATCTTTATAGGGTATAACCATAATGCTATCCTCATTCATACCAAAATATTTACTAAAATAAACATGGGTTATTATTTATAAAGCTTCTATTATTTTCCCAAGGGATCAATGTGTAACTTTCACAAACTACTTCACCTTTTCTTAGTGAATTTTTCAATAAACATTATTCAAAATGTGACATTTTTTTTAAAAAATTATAAAATAAATAAAGGGCCTAATGAATGAAGTGTATTGTGTTAATTAAATTCAATACCATGATTAATAATATGTCACATCCACTTCCTAATAGTGAGTTAGGAAGCCTATTCTCAAGTAGTTTTCTCAATCCTCTCAAAGACAAGATTATGTTTTCCAACTATGTCTCATTTGATTACCTTTTCCATGTCTTGCCCAACATTGAGATTAAGATTATGAATTAAAATATTTTAATGTATACACCAATTTATTCAATATACAATGCTCTTAAATATCAAATAAAACCAACATTCAAATTAAGGCTAATTGTGCACCTAATAATCAATCTACGAATGAGACCAAAATTATCAACATAGTCTCATAAAATAAGAGATAAAAAAAATATTAATTGATCAACCTATTTAAATACTAAAGTTAATTTTAAAATTCAATGTCATTTCTTTACCAGAACCATTTCAGTGAGATCCAAACATACCATTTCCTAAGAGTTGTAATCATAATGAATTTTAAAATTATCATCAAGGATTAGGACATTCAACCAATAATTATTACAAATTGCATATTGATATTCAATACCTAATATATAACAACACCATTATAATAGAATGGCATAGTTTCAATTTGAATGAATCAGTAGCACACCCAATCAACACTTGAAAATGTCTAGAAACTCAATTCTAAACCATAATGATGTAAAACAAAATAATGTACACATGAAAACATTTACACATCTTAAGAATGAATTAGATAACATAATTGGAATGATATAAAACTATCAAAATGACCTATTTTATATTAAATTCTATGATCATGAGTGATGGGTTAGATAATGGTCTTATATATATACACATGTTTTTTACTATAATTATACGATCATGCATGACATTATGAATTATAATGGTTCTAGCAATAATATTATCTTGATGTCATTATTATTTATTAGATGTTTCATTCAAAGAGACTTATGTATCCTGGACACATTATTAAGTAATTACAATGGACATAAGCATACATCCTTAGGTGAAATTATACTTCCACTCATAGTTGGACCTAGGACATGCGTAGTTTGTTTCTATGTTATACCTGATACATAATCATACAATGTTTTGGTTGGATGTCCTTAGATTAATGAAATAAAATAATTATATTTAATAGTTATTATGCATCTCATGATCATTTCTATAAAACATTGAGTGATACAATTGGTTTTTATGTATTAGATCTAAGGATTGACACTATCTTAGGGTAGCCTTGCTAACCGTCATTTGGGATTCAATGAATAAATATTTTGACATATTTATTATACCATATTGTAGTACATATATTTTTTATGTTATGAATTACATGTGCCTTCCTCCTACTACTTTAAATTTTCCTTTATCTTAGTCATATGATATATATCATGACTAACTACCTAAACTATAGTGTTTCACATATCTATATATTCACATGTGCTTCTCACAGTATACTTTGGTTAGGTGAGAAACATAATAATCCAACTAGATATGGTTTTGGATATATTTATGCCTCACCCATAGGGGAGTAAATTGCTTATACATTTTATAGATACATAAAAACATCATTTTAAGAAACCAATTCACTATATAGAGTTACTTTTACATACATCTTGTTCCTTACTAATTACTTATATAAGGTATACATATATTAATGGTGTGTATGGATCTATCCACACTGTTTTGGCATATTTATTAAATTATATGAGTATATTTTATATATTTTCATCAAAATTATATACCTTACCATCCTTAATTATGTGACTACAAATTATGCCTCTTCTTTGATCTTAATTGCATTCTTTTATTTAATATATTTCACTCGAACTTGCCTTTTATTTTAAATTGACATTATTCTAACCACTTGTTTCATATTTTTGTTATGTTTCCTTGGCCATGATAATTTGAATATTAATCCCATTATTATCATTTACATTAGTCTTTTATGTGATTAAAACATACTTATCATGACCTTTTGACACATTATGTATTAATTTTTGAGGGAAGCCATAGGTTGCTTAGAGTTCTCCTCATCTCATTATTCTAGCTTATGAGCCTTTTTCCTTTTATTTTGTGTGTGATGCTGTGCATTTTCACATTAGATTAATTTGTATCTACTCATATATAAAAATTAAAAAACATGGTTTCATACATTATTATATTTATTTTCCTATGGGGGCATCATACCCAAGCATGATCTCTATCAATTACATTTTTATACACATTTTTTCCTATGGTGGCATCGTACCCACACATGTTTCTCATTAGAATATTATTAATTTATTTTAGCATGGCTTTACCATAATATTCCCATAGGGATTTCACACCCATATTTTATCCTACATTTTTAATTGATCACACCTATATCACTCTAGTAGGCCATATTACTCGTATGGCTTGCCTTACAATATTACATGGACTTTCATGTGTTCAATATAATTTACATATTAAAATTTATTATTATTTAGATGAATTATTCACTATATTATATCTTTCACATTGATGTACGACACATATTTATATATATTTTCATTGTACCCACACATATTGCTTGTTAGCATACCTTATATACATTGACACTTCATAGTTCCAAATTCATATTCTAGATCTTACATGTACAATGACATGTGATTGGTTAGGACCAATAGTTCATTTATTTTCATAGACTGGTAAATTTGACCAATTATTGCATTGGGAGGTATGTCATTTTCACCATGTATATCATTATCATTACCTTAGGATTCACTTATTATTTTTCCTTGCCACCCACACACACACACACACACATACACACACACACACACACACACACATATATATATATATATATATATATATATATTGGGACCTATATTACATATTTAAATTAAACTATTACATTAAAAATAAAAATTCTCAACGCATTATTCATGCACTTTATTTCACTATACGATTTAATTTTTTAGGGATTTTACAATGAAAATCCTATGTTTAGTTAAGGGAATGAGATGTCTAAATTAGTTAAATATATTACAAGAATTAACCTATTGATTTGTAAATGATTTTGACCTTGTTTTACTTTCTATAAATATCAATAAATATGGTTAAATAGAGACTTAGATAGAACTTAATTGTCGCAGATGATCTAGGTTCTCAAACTTGAGATATGAGTAGTTCTAGATGTCATCAACATGATTATGATATTTATTTATTCACTAGACAATAGTACCTAGTTTGGAAAGTGATTTCATCCATGTCTAGTTTCATCAATATGGTACTAATGTCTCCTTTACGAGACTATTCCTATTTTTGGGGAGCACATACGCCTGTGTCTATATGTTCTATTCTTGTGTGACCAAAACCTTTAGCTATGTATTATACCTAGAAAGTTTGACTTGATCTGCAAACCCTAGTTCTCTTTACAAGTATGATAGGATTAATAATTTAGTGTGTTATTAATATGGACTGGGCATCTTCAACACCCCATTATGTAGAGAATTTCCTACATACCAATACTCTAGAGAGGGATCAATCATGATGTAGTTCTACCACCTAGAGTTTGGTGTATGTGTAAGTGAATGCTATAATGAGAGTGGAGTTGGATGCCTTAAATGTGTTTGAGGTTTTAAATTATTTAAAATTGGACTTATGACTATTGTATATGGTAGTATGTAGAAATTAAGGTAGAATAAGGATAATGTACCTTGATTTTGCAAAAATTTATCTTAGGTTTGAAGAGCTTTTGCATCTATTTTACATCTAGTGAATAGATGTGGATTAGAATTATATTTATAGGATTTTGTTTCTTATGTGGATAATAAAATGATCTTAGGATAACTTTAGGAGGGGCACACATTTGAAAAAATATCTATTAGGAAGAGCTAGGGCTAAGGACACTAGTGCCTAGTTGGGGACACTAGCTCCATATGGCTATAGTGTCCCAAATGTGGTGCTAATGTCCTTTCTATAGAATACTAAGTAATTTGGATTAGGGTTAGATATGATCATTTAAGGACTATTTCTTAACTAGTTACAAGTGACTGTGGTCAAATTTATGATTGTACATTATAAGTCTAAGGCTCTAAAATAGGTCTATGACAAGCCTACGGATAGGGTAACTCAAGAGACACTCTTAGCATCCAATTACCACTTTTATTTTATTACATTTGTCCTCCATTTATGCCAGTGATGCAGCAAAGTGAAATGACTATTATAAATAAAAAAATAAATTTACTTGGACTTACCTTGGAAGTGAATCCCATGTATCTAAGTTTGAATATGTGAATATAGGTATACATATATGGAAATGATCCAAAGTAAAGTTATATAAAGAAACATGTAAAAATTAGTCCTTATTTAGGAGACAAACAAAAGCAAGAGACTATGTTGAAATTAAATAACTAAGTAAAGAGAGAGGAAAGTAATGAATACATCTCATTGGGTACATGAACCAATGCATGAACCTAGTGACAACCTATGTGTGTGAAAGGGCATAGTGATCATATCATTGAATAACTTGAAATGAGATGATAGCTTACTCAATCCTCATATGGGTGGCTCAAGAACTCTATTTGTTTTTGACTCCATCATTGCCCACCCCTACATTTTGGATCCTAATCTGTTAATAGCATGGATAAGAATATAAGTTTGTCAAACCCTCTCATGTAGGTGGATCAAGAACTCAAGTAGGTCTTGAATCCATCATTTTCCCTATGTGAAGTATATGCATCTAAAACTATACTATGCAAAGTGTTGAAATTTTTTAACTAAGTAATCTAACTATGTATTCGACTTTGAGGCCACTCTGGTATATTAGGCAGCTCTGGGCCACTTGGGAATGCTAACTATTGCAGATGGAATAAAGCATGAATCTGGTGACAACATGGAATGTGATAGTAAGTATATAAAACATAAAGAATGAGATGGATTTTTCCATTCTATTTTATTAACCTATCTAAAGTTGAGTATATGAAAACTATGTGTCACGCATAAGCCCCCAAATCTAATATTTGAGTATACTAAATTTAAATCAAGTATGTAATAGTTAAATCTATGAACTGATCTTAATGTATATTGATCATTCCATGCATGATGTCCCAAAATCTGAGTAGCTGGTATGAATCTAAATTGAAATGATTGAATCTGATCTAAATCTAAGCATAATTACTAAACCTATGACTATATTTGTGTAAATATGTATTGTACCTAGTGTACTAGTTTCAATTATCTAGACTAACCTGAAGCTATGGCTACTAGATAATAGTGACCTATAGTGGAAAGTATCACCTTATGGTGCTAATGTCTCAATTTGGGCATTAATGACTACCTGGTCTAATATTTGTGTGGTCTAAACTGACTACTGAGTCTCTATTTTATTTTGTGTCTACCCTGAGTCTGATATCTGAAATCGAGCTTGTGTGTTGAAATGTATTTATGAAAATAAAAATAGGAGCATGATCTCTACAACAACCCATGTAAATTCCCCCTCTTTTTAGGGAAGTTATGAAACTTATGGAATAATTATCCTCTAAAGAAGTAGCTCTATAAAATATGTTATTTGGAGCATGACATTCCAATATAATGTACAAACATGTCATCAGATTTTAAATGTATCTGAGCAATAGTATAAAATATAATATGTATTTTTAAATATAGAATTAAATAAAGGTGTCAAAATAGATGAAATCAATGTATAACAGTAGTAAAATTTGAGTAACTATCTAGGGGGATGGGGCATGATGTCCATCAAGGTTCCTAAGTAGGATAGGTAGATGCATGAAGTCCCTCATGGCATCAAAAATTGGTGTGTGTGTGTGTGTGTGTGTGTGTGTGTGTGTGTGTGTGTGTGTGTGTGTAATAAGAAAATATAAGTTTCATTATGTAGAAACAAACATACAAGCATATGAGGCACATAAAAAGTAGGCCAAGGGGCCATAATTCAAGGGACATGGGCACATGTCACTAAATCTGAGAATGAAAACATAAAAGGACATGTTTAAATGTCCACATATGCAAATAATAAGCAATTTGGTATATAGCCATAGAGAATGACATGTTCAAATGTACACATATAGAACCATGAAAGAGCACACAAAAAGGACATGGTCACATTTCCAAGGCATAAAAATAGAGAAGTGGCATAGAATCCAATGAACAATGGCATATTTAAATTCCCTTAAAGATGTAGGAAGCATAGTAACACAATCAATTCTAATCTAGGAAGTAGAAATGAAAACATGTATAATTGTGTAATACAAATCTATAGAGATGCCAAGTGCATATAATGAATCTAACTAGTGATATTCAGCCAAAAATATGAGCAATGAATATCAATGATCAATATTAAGATAATCAATGTGTAACTAAAATGAATAATATGTAAAGATAAAACTTGGTTATAGCAAATGTGTAGGATATTCCCCCAAGTGGGCAAATGTAGTAATGTATAAACTTGGATTGGTGTAAATTGCCCTAATGGGTAGATGATAGTTGGTCTAGATCAGTGTAGTGGACTAAATTCCTGTCTATAATCTTCAAGCACTTGGCAAGAACAAGTGAAGCATATGTGTGTAATAAAAATGACTATACTAGGATAGCTAGCAATATGTAATATCTGACAAGTAGTATAAATGTAAATAAATCAATGCATACAATTTGTAAAAAAATTATATTTTTGAAATATATGAATTTTTTTTTATTTTAACATATTATATTGTTTTCAAATGTTTTTTGAGTATAAACTATGTACAAGCAAATGAAAGTAAACTATGTACAAGGAGCGAGAGAGAGAAGGAAATATGTACAAGAGTAGGAACCATACTAACCAATGAGTCTCATGGGAAATTCACTATCACTATGGCTTGTGTTAATTTATTAGAATGATAATGTCTCATGCAATGTGATTTCTATGTTTTAGTTGAATGTTGTTGTACTATGAATGATCCGTAAACCCCTTTCGAACCCTTCAAGTTCACTTTTGGTTTATAATGGATATTGAATAATGGCTTTAAATAAATGATCAAAATTGATTTAAAGTGATTAAAAATTAGATTAAAACTAAATATGAATATCTATGTATTTATTCCTTCCAATTACACTTTCAAATGATCATTAGCCATTTAATTGATTTCTGTTAAGTGTTGTATTTGATTAAAAATTGGATCCACATTTAAATAATTGAATTAAATCTATGAAAAGAATCAAATGCAAAACAACCAAAATTTAAAAAATAAAATTCGTATTGGAGTTCACTCGATTTGGGCTATGTCTTTGGGTCCTGTTCAAAGGTGAAATCGATCGATTATTGATGCAAAACTTCTTTATAAATAACTTTATCTCTAGTAGGGGTTCTCGATATATAAATAAATGTTTTGATGCCACTGGTTCTAGCTCTAGATTTATGGATCTCATCTCTCAACTATTTGACTCTTGGATCTTGGCTCTATTTTTGGTTTTGACTCTCAGCTCTAGCTCTCAACTCTTGGCTCTCAGCTCTGGCTCTCAGCTCTTGGCTCTTGGCTCTTGGCTCTTGGCTCTTGGCTCTCAGCTCTGGCTCTCAGCTCTTGGCTTTGGCTCTCGACTCTTGGCTCTTGATTTTAGATGAGAGATTTGAAACTTTTGAATGAATTGAAATGCACCTCTGACCCCTTTATATACTTGTTATGGGTTAGCTTTTTTTGATTGGGATGATTATCTACAATCTTATTTTAATTTTTTTCATAATTATCCCATACCCAGATTTTATGGGATTTTAAATTATCCATCACATTTAAACATATGGGGTGATAATTATTCCCCAATATATGATGGAATATGTTTATCCCCAAATATTAAATACTTGGGTGGAAACATATTTCCACATCACTTTATTACCACATCATCATGTTTGACCATAACTTTGATTGGTCATAACATTTGTATATAGACTCCATTTTTTAAACCATAAAATGTGACATAAAGCTTATGATGAGCTCTAAATCATGGAACTAGCTTTGAAATATTCCACGATTATCATTTTTTTCATTTTTACCAGCTTTGACTACTTGTTGACTAGCTTTGACTAGAACTTTGACCAACTACACAAGGAGTATATGAGCTCTATTTTCAAAGTTCCACATACTATCAAAAAACTCTTGATAGGATATTTGTAATGGTGCAATATTTGATCTAATATAGGACCCTTTTTTAATTTAATTTTGGATCAATCCTCCTTATTAAGAGGGCTTTTAGTCTATAAAAAGTTGGTACCCAACTTAATCCTCTAAAATGCTAGTCAATTCTGAAGAATTTTGATGGGTCTTTATCGATCTACTCAGGTTATGCAACTATGCCCATAATGCTTAGAAAAATCAATTGATCACACCTTCCACAAATCCTTTGCTACTACACGGCCATCAATAGCCTCTACACAGAACTAGGATTTAGAATGCAATGAATTTTTTTGTTACATGGATTCTCAAGAGCCTCTACACAAATAAGCCTAGTGATCTTTTATGTTGCATGACATTGCTCTACTAAGATAATGATTTCCCATTACAAAAATGTAATCTATATTCTCCCTATTTATTTCAACATTATCACAAGGACATAAAACTATGTTTCATATAATAAGTGATATCATATCATCACTTTTACAAATTTCCCTTCATAAGGTCTTACAATGCAACATATATGTTACAAACAGTGCCCTTCCTAGGGACTTTTACAAATGTGCATACTATGATTACACATATATTGAAAACATGTATTTCAATGAAAATGGATATCAAACTTGATCCAAAACAACAATGTATAACTGAGTGTTGCTTACATTGGAAGAACTTCACATGTTGATTCATGCATGCTTGTCTTCTTTTCAAAAGAAACTCTTCAGCTATGTGTAACATGTCTTTTCACTATTATTATCCCCAAATTTTATTTAGAGATTTTTTTTAATTTTCATTCTCAATGGAGACTCTTTACCATCTTTCCAAATGCTACAAGAAAAGGTAATCACAAATATGCCAATCTGAATGTGAGAACATAAAATAATAAATGATACAACCGCTAACAATGGGTTGTTCACAATATGCTTCTCATCTGGAATGCTACACCATTTTTCACTCTAAAGGACTGATCTACCTCCACACTTTCTCAAAAAAATAAGGTTAGTTACTTTCATGCTTATTTAACAATGGAAACCAAATAAAGTGCTTTCAAGGTGACTTTAAGCATGCTAAATAAGACTTAGCTTTGCAAAAATTCTATCCATTTCTTACCGATCCAATATAATGGATGATCCACTTTGGGATGATCCTTATTGATATAATCTTCTTTGGATAGGTGGTATTACTCATGGGTTACCTCTTAGACTATTGGTACTTTACCAACTCTTTCATCTACTACCTCTTTCTTCATGGGTATGTGCACAACTTTTTTCTTACGAGTATCTGAATGAAGTTGTGGATTAAGCTTCCATCACTTTTCAACCCAATGACCACTCATATTACAATGAGTGCAGTAATTCTTGTCCATTTTCTTGGACAACAAAGACCTCTTTTCATTCTCCATATTTTGGCTTGGAGAGTAGCCTTTACAACTTGTCTCCTTCTTGAGGGACATAACCTTTCTTTCTAAAGATTTTCTCGTCCAACACATGGCCATAAAATGGTTAATTAATCCACAAAATGTACATGGATATTCATACCACAAATTATGTGTACCAAGACCATTCTTCTCATAATCAAAGAAGACATTAGAATATTTATGCTTTCCATACCTTTTAGGGCTATCCTATTTGCAAGCATGATGAGGAGAAATTACTTTACCTTCTCTGTTGGGATGTTCATCTCTCAATGGAGATGCTTTGCATTTCTTTTGGACGTATTTTCCAGAATTAAGAGATTGTTATTTTATATATTTCATATTATAAACTTCTCCATCTCTTTGAATGGGTTGAATCGATAGTGGCTTGGGCTCATCTCTTGAAGCCTCTATTGCTTCATCTATTTTGGATCATTCTCCAATTTCTCCATTACAATTAACAAATAACAAACCCATATATTGAGGTCTTTCCTCAACTTGTATAGGATTAGTAATTCCTTGGCCATTGATGTTAAGGCCCTTTCCATCAAAACCCATCTTGATTAGCAACTTAGAGCCAATACCATGAGTATGCTTCTCAAATTCCCCAAAAGAAGAAGATTGATGGGAAGAAAAGGAATAATGTGGTGAATTACTTATAGTAAAAACCTCTGTTTTGGTTTGTGCATCTATGGTAGAGAATGGTCTCATAGACTTTACTTTCTCCTCCATTTCTTCACCATTTTTGGACTATGCCAATAACTTGTCTTTGGCTTGCAACTCAAGTTGCAACTCATGGATGATCCCTGAGAGAAAATCCCAATGAGATAGTAGTCTATCTTGAAACTCTTGTTTTTCATATTCTAAGGACTTCAACATCCTTCTTAGCTCAAATTTCTCCATTTGAATCTAAAATTTGAAGCCTTCAAGGTCCTCTATTCATTCTCTCTTTAAAGCTTTGCCCATGATTTCTTGCTCCTACAAATAACTTGTATCTCTAACAACTGCACACTTCATTGGAAGATTAAACAAGTCCAAATGTCTGCACAAACTGAATGAAACCAACTACATTTTAAATCAAAATTTTACACAATCAAAAGCTAATCCCTACATTCTAACTACTCTAATACCAAAATTGATCCTTAAACCCCTTTTGAACCCTTCAAGTTCACTTTTGGTTTATAATGGATACTAAATAATGGATTTAAATAAATGATCAAAACTAATTTAAAGTGTTTTAAAATTGGATTAAAACTAAATATGAATATCTATGTATTCATTCCTTCCAATTACACCTTCAAATGATCATTAGCCATTTAATTGATTCATGTTAAGTGTTGTGTTTGATTAAAACTTGCATCCACATTTGAATAATTGAAACAAATATATGAAAAGAACAAAATGTAAAACAACAAAACACAAACACCAAAACTTTTAATGGATTTCACCCAATTTAGGCTATGTCTTTGGGTCCTAATCAAAGGTGGAACTGATCAATTATTGATGAAAATTTTCTTTATACATCACCTTATCTCTAGTAGGGGTTCTTGATCTATAAATAAATGTTTTGATGTCATTGGCTCTTGCTCTAGAAACTAGCTCTACCTTTATGGCTCTAAGCTCTTCTCTCTTTGACTCTCAACTCTCAGATCTGGTTTTGGCTCTAGCTCTCAGCTCTTGGCTCTCAACTCTAACTCTTGACTCTTGGCTCTTGGCTCCTGGCTCTCAGCTTTGGCTCTTGGCTCTTAGCTCTTGGCTCTAACTCTTGAATCTTAGCTCTTGAATCTTGATGAGAGCTTTAAAACTTTTGAATGAATTTAAATGCACCTCTGACCCCTTTATATACCTATGGGTCCACTTTTCCTGATTGGGATGATTATCCACAATCTTATTTGAATAAATTTCATAATTATTCTATACCTAATTTTTATGGGATTTTAAATTATCCATCACATTTAAAAATATGTGGTGATAATTATTCCCCAATATATGATGGAATATGTTTATCCCCAAATATTAAAGACTTGGGTCAAACCATATTGCAACCTCACTTTATTGCCACATCATTGAGTTTGACCATAATTTTGACTGGTCATAACTTTCACATACAAACTCCTTTTTGAACCATAAAATGTGATGGAAAGCTTACAATGAGCTCTACATCATGGAACTATATTTGAAATACTCCATGATGGTCAATTTTTGTATTTTTACGACCTGTTGACTGGATTTTATTAAAACTTTAACCAACTACACAAGGAGCATATGAACTCTATTTTTGAAGTTCCACATACCATCAAAAAGCTATTGATAGGATATTCATAATGGTGTAGGATTATATCTAATCTAGGACCTTTTCTAAATTGACCTCTGGATTAATGAATTTGAGTATTGTTCCTCATTGGAATCATAATATTGTTTCATATCAGAATCATAATAACCTAGTGTGCTTGAGGGAACTACCTGATACTATAAATTTGACCTTTATAAATTGTGCTTTGGAAGATTTATTGTGATTTTTCCCTTTGAAACTATGTTTGTTGTAGGCACATGGTGATATGGAGGCTTTTATTTTAGAAAACTTATTTTGAGAATGTTTATTGGTTGAGCATGATTTTAACTATGTAGCTTAGGATCTAACTCTTTTTGTAACATTTCATGTGTATCTAGATGTTTTGCATTGATAAACTATGTTTGTGAATGATGTGCCTTAGGATGTTCAATTAATCCCAAACCTTGTTTACCAATATTATCAACTGCTAGAATAAGATAAGTGATGCTTTGGGCCTATTTTCCTAAACCTTGACCATGATAATCATATTGTTGTAGATACTTATGACCAAAACCATACCATATAGAATTTTTAGCCTCATTTTTTAGAGGTATATGTGCTTTATCTATCTGTGCTTGTTGTATTATTTCTTGTTGTGATTGTGCTTTTGGAACCTTTTGTTGTTTTGAGTTATGCTTTGGTAACCATTTTATATTGGTTCTGAATTTGACCCTTTTTGAATTGGTAGATGTGTCAGTGTTTATTATTTGGATGAAGTTCCACTATGTGAATCATTTATATCTATAATTTGTTGTATTTTCCTTTAGAATGCTAAACATGAATCGGTGTAGTGCCCATACATTTTATGATATGCATAAAAATATATGGATCTCCTCATTGGGTGTAAAGGAGGCAGGTTGATCAATTTAAATTTAACCATTTCCCTTAGCATCTCACTTGAACTCTTATTTAGACTTTGAATTATTTTTGAATCACTAGTTGTAGATGAACTTTTTAGTGATTTCATGTTCTGATATGTAACATTGTTTGCCATAAATTGACTAGTTGAAGATGTATAAACACGATTTACACTATTATGCCCTAGAGGCCTTTATCTTGTAGATTATTTTTTCATTGTTGTAATTGTTTCATGTAATAGTTGATTTTGATTTTTTAAACCTATAATTACCTTTCTTGTAATAGTTGATTTTGATTTTTTAAACCTATAATTACCTTTCTTGTATTGATAATTTGATTGAATAGAGTATCACAAGTGTAAACCCTAGTTATTTCAATTTGAACATATAGGCACACACTTTCCGGGGAAGAAGTGTGAATAGGCTAAATAGGGGGATTAATTATAGTTTTATATGATGTTTCATCTCATGGAGGAGTGATATCATGGACCTAGTTAAAGGGAAAGTAGTGATCACCCTCATGGAGATGAGGAGGAGAAGGATATTCTTTCATGTACATAATATATGACATTAACGCTTGAAACATAATTGTTAGCTTATGTGTTAAATACTCTGTGTGTGTATGGATTTTCTTATTAATATAATTGTACATAGGAAAAAGACAATATACTATGAAATATGTGAGATATGTCATTTGATAATAAGCATCATTTATACATGTATTGATGTCTTTTCTAAGTTCATTCTGAATTAAAGGGAATAAATATACAAATGAAAGTATGAAACTTTTCAACAAAAAATTAATTGATTTCTTCTATTATTATGATCATGACTAGAAGATATATGAATCTAAAATCTGAGTATAAAATAGAAAAAGGATATAAACCCTAAGTTTGTCTAGGTTTAGGGTTTTTTTGAATTTAGGGTTTCTTTACAATAATTTAAATTAGATGTAAAATAAATTGAAACCCTAATATAAAATCAATTTAAATTAGCTAGGTTATCTAAAAAAAATACAAAATCAAAATTATGAAGCCCTTAATTTATTGTACAAAAATAAGAATTAATGTAATCTAGGTTTTTATGTAATGTTTGAAGTAAGTCGGGTTAACCAATGATTTAACCTTTTAGGTTTTTTATAATGAAAATCCTATGTTTGGTTAAGGGGCTAAGATGACTAAATCAATTTAATAAATTTCAATAATTAACCTACTAGTTTGTAAATGATTTTGACCTTGTGTCACTATATATAAATAGAAATAAATAAGGTTAAATAAATATTTAGCTATAAACTAACTGTCATAGATGATCTAGGTTCTGAAAATTGATATCTAAGCAATTCTAGATGTTGTCAATAAGATTTTGATATTTTTTAATTCATTGGATAGTAGCACCTAGTTTGGATAGTAGCGGCATCTTATGTAGTGTCCTCAATGTGGTGTTAATGTCCCCTTTTTAGGAATATTCCTATTTTTTGGGAACACATGTGCTTGTGTCTATATGTTATGTTTCTACATGACCAAAACTTATAGTTGTGTATTGTATCTGGAAAGCTTGATTTGATCTGCAAACCCTATTTCTCTTTACAAGTATGATAGGAGAAATAATTGAGTGTGTTATTAGGATGGACTAGTCATCCTCAACACCCCATTGTGTAGAGATTTGTCTACATACCAATACTCTGAAGAGGGATCAATATCGATGTAGTTTTCCCACCTAGTGCTTAATGTATGTGCAAGTGAATGCTAGAGTGAGAGTGGCCTTGGATGCCTTGAATGTGATTGATCTTTGAAATGCTTGAAAACTAGACTTAGGGATGTTGTAGATGGTAGTAAGAAAAATTAGGGTAGAATAGAGATAATGTACATTAATTTTTCACAACTTTGTCTTAGGTTTGGATAGCTTTTGCATCTATTTTCCATCTAGTGAATAGAGGTGGATTAGACTTGTATTTATAGGTTTATGTTGCTTGTACAGATAATAAAATGAGATTATCCTTACCATAGGAGGGGTACACATTTGAAAAAGTATCTTTTGGTAAGATATTGGACTAAAGACAGTAACACCCAGTTGGGGACACTAGTTCCATGTGGCTATAGTGTCCTAAATGTGGCCTGCTACTATCCTTTCTACAGACTGCTAAGCAATTTGGATTGGGTTTAGAGATGATAGTTTAGGTACTATGTCTTGACTAATTTTAGGTGATTATGGTATACTAAATGACTAAAAATGTAAGTCTAAGGCTCTAGAATAGGTCTATGGTAAGCCTAGGAATAGGGTAACTCAAGAGACACTCTTAGCATCTAATTACCACTTTTAGGTGATTACATTATGCTTATCATGCTTGATACTTACATAAATCATATACTTATCATTAAGGGTCTAAAAAATATCAACATTGGAAGAATATAAAATTCAAAAACTTTAGATAAATTAAAAATTAAAAAACATTGGTAAAATTTAAGAAAAAATTAAAAAAATAATGTACACATGTTGCATGTTTTTCAATGCTAGGGGTTTTCATTATCCATGGTTACACATGTTTCTCACAATTTTTTCTTGAGTATGATACTAGATTTTGCATGGGGAAAATTCATATAAAACATGTTTAGAATGGGGCATTTTCCATTTCAATGGATTTTTGCATGGTGATATATATCATTTCCTATCTTTTATCATATTGATCAATATTACATTCAGTACTACATCTCTTGCTAGTATCTATTTATTATCTCACATAGATATTCTACATTATGATTGTTGCATAGAAACATTGAATGTTTCATGTGAATTTTTGGTGCATGTGCATTTTTTATGTGTGTTCCCTTTTACATAGAGGATTTTATTTTCATCATGTTTTTTGAGTCTCATATTATGTGTCGTCTCAACATCTTATCTTGTTACTAATTTGGTTTGTATCACTAACATTATTTATTCCTAACTTGAATGCACTCTATTACTATATTATGATTTTATTTATGATGTATATAATGCATATTCTAATACACTTGTGTGATACCTACATTTACATGGTTTCTACCATGAAAATATGGAGGCATGATACTTGTTTGTGTTTTTATTTATTTATTTATTTGAATTATGGGCATGCTTGTGATATGTGGTGTCATAATAATTGTTTCTAATTTTATTTTTTCAAAAGGGGGGCATCATACCCTAATGTGGTGTGCTTGATATGATATTGTATTTCCTATGTTTTATTTTATTTTACATAATTATATGTGGCATATGTAGATTCTAATTAAAACTTAAAAATAAACAACTTTTTAAAACATTATGGTCTTAAAATAATTATATTACATATGTTTATAGGATTTTAGCAGTTTGGGCTAAACAATTTTTCCCTAGAATATGAGGAATTAAATATCTCTTTTGAGATGAGTGATTGCAACACAAGGTCTTCATCATTATTCTCCAAATGGGGGCATATATCATGGCAGTTTCAAAATCAATTTTTCAAAGTGGAAAATTTTTGAGAAAACTTATCTATTTTGTAATCAAGAAGTGTATTGGGCATTTTTTAAAATTCTAATTGGGTTATAAATACTCCCAAAGAAGTGTTGGTTATATTTCAACACCTATCAAAAGTATTTATTACTAGTGCAAAATTTGGACTAATACTAAGTAGGTGCATTCATTACTTTTCTCTCTTTTTAAATTCAAATTCAAATTATAAAAATCAAAAAAATCAAAACATATGATGACCATTTGACTACCCATAACATTTTCTATTTTTTCAGGTACCTTAAGTAAATGGTGTGTATAGAAGCATAGCTTTAGTGTGCATAATAAACCCTTCATCTTTCCCTAGGTAATCAAAGGAGTGTGTTTCACATTATTTATAATTATACTTTGACACATGTATACATCTCACTTACGTACCCATGTCAAAGTGACGAGGATTATATACACATCAAATTTTTTTACAAGACCCTTATTCCCAATGTCTTATCCATAATTTACCATATTTGGAAAACTTTTACATTCTAACCTATTGCTAGAATAATTTTAATCCCACATAGGTTTACACTTGATCTATTGATCATAAAAAGCACCTTAACACTTATCAAGAAGGTATCTATTATCACATTTTTAATATTATTATATCTAATATATAACCCTACCTTGAAATAATATCTTAACTCATCTTTGGGACATACCCATGTAATTTATGGGTTCATCTTAGAAGAACTTTCAAACTATGTGGGTTTGTAAACTTTATCTTCATGGTTCTGGTTGCACTTCTTCATTGATCAAGCACCTTTAAATTTTTCATCCTACATTTATAAAGTTGGGTAGCATGTTTAATTTATTCTAGATCAACATCTATATATAATGTTTGTCAAACCATTTGAAAAGGGAGGAGAACAAGAGGAGAATATAGAGAAGACACACCAAATCTACATCAAATAATAAGCCTAGATACAAGCATCAAATCCTTCAGACATAGAACATTATCATTCTATCTCAGTCTCCCATAATTTCCATCATGACAAAAGAGGGTATTAGACTAAACTAGTTTCATTATAAATTTTATGGAAGAAGGGGTTCAAAATCCTCACTTGAGATATGTCATCTATATATCCACACAAATATGTGAAGGTTTAATTTTTTTTATGCAAGATACATAGTTTAAAATGTTGCCTTAGTAGTTGTCCAACTTCATTACTTTTATTTTTATTTTAGTGTAAAGCTAGATCAAGGAGGAGAATATTTTATTCTACTCCTTCTACATAATATATCTTCAAAGCATAGACACGAGAATAATAAGAAGGTGATAACAAATAGGTGATATAAAAATAGTTTATGAAACCCTAGAAAAATAAACATGGTCAAAATGAGACAAACACATATAGAACATGACTATAATAGCTTAGTTTTTACAAGACACGTCTATATAGTGCATAAGGATATCCAAGAGAAACATATAGTTTCTATATATTAGGATAATGTTGGCTATAGTTTACACAGACAATCTATAGTCTCAAATTTCTAGGAACATCAAATATGTTTGATCATTCAATCTCTTTGTCATTTACATTTCTTAGCTTAGTTTCATTGTGGCACTTGGAATTATTTCTCTTTGTAGCCTATAAAATAGATTTTAATTTTTTAGTTACATTCATATATACTTGGATCTAATTAATTGTAAATAGTTTAATCTTTATTTTGTATAAAACTTGAATTAAATAAACAAATACATCTAGACACCTTAAAAAATAGAGAGAGTAGTATGGGGGTAGGAAATGTCTAAAAGATAACTAAATATACATTAAAGACACTATGGAAAGAATATTTTAGCAAAATTAGGTACCTAAAATAACCAAGTCGACTTATAACCAATAAAAGTACTATATTTTTAAAGTGTTTCCCTTTCATAAATAGTATAACATCATTCTTGCCTTCCATATATGTCCTTGAGCTCAAACCCAATGATTGGTAAAATCAAGTAACCCCCTATTTTCTCAAATTTAACGCATCTATGTAAGATGTGTTATTGTCTAGCTAGCATGAATTATCTAAGACGTATTATTGTATAGATAATAAGAATTAAGTGCAGATTTTCTCATTTGAAATAGTAGTTAGAATTTCCCCTAGCATATAAAATATTTCACAGTATGCATAGGTTACACCTAATTCTTATAAATACATGTTTATATGTATTTGAATTAACATATCAAAATTATTTCTATGAAAAGAGTTTGATAAAAAAATTAAAAAAAATTTGATGTGATATATTTTTATTGAAAAGTTCACTTTATTAATAAATGAGATAAAATACAATGTTATTCATTCAAAAAAGATGGGTGGAAAAGTCACACCCCAAAAACAAGCCACACCAAGATATAAGAGCCTCAGGGGGGAAACAATAAATAAGTTGGACCAAGCAAGAATAAACTATAGGAGTAATCATAAATGCACATCCACAATATGACCATTTTCCCCTTTTTCTTTTGAACCTCTATCTAACCCTCTGGACTACCAATAGCCATCAGGTTAGTAATAACCATTGGAAGTGCAAGATTATGTTGAGGTCTAAAATGGGGTTGATCTTTATCAGATTCAGAGCTTTCAAATTCATGTGCCCTCTTAACTATGCTCGTATCATTATTCATATAAGTAATTTTTCAAGAGGAAACTATCAAAACCATTTCTTCAATAGATTATGTATCTTCTTTCTTCTTTGTGTCATGTCTAGATTTTTCTATGCCCTTATTTAAAATAGGGTGCTCATATGAATACCAACCTTTAGTATTAAAATATTGGTATTTTTTATTTTTTAACTTCCCTACATGAGGATAGACCCCCTAGAGATATTTGTTTTAATGGCAAAATTGACACCCAAAGGTAGTATTTTCATAATCCAAAGTTTGGATCCAAAGGAAGGTGTTATGCTTCAACTGAATTCTCTTTGGGAAACCTTTGTTAAGGTCTAGATCCATATAAATATGATCATAGGTAAACAAACCTTACGTAGACCACTCATAATCCATTTTATGAATCTTCTAAGCTTGTTTCCAATACATTCACAAACTAAGAGGGCTTAAAAGGGAAGAGGATGATTTGGGAGCTAAACCCAAACTGACATTTTAGACATCACCATTGTCTAGGGGTCAAAATTAAAAAACCAGGGGGTAGTAAAGAGCCCATCTATACCCCAAAACTAAGTCCCCTCCTTAAACACTTTTTGATGATCCTTAGGGTTAACAAAACTAACTATGAATAACCCTTTAGAACATAACTAGATTTGATAGTTACTGGTCCAAGTAGCATGGATCCAATGATGTAATTCCTATGATCAAGGCCAGAACCCATTAAACCTATAAGTAATTGAAAAAATTTTAAATATATAAATTAATTCAAATACCTCAGGATAAATCATCTCCATTTTTGGTACTTCGTCTAATTTTTCCATAATATATGGACTAGAAAAAATGTAGAAGCCGAAGGCAAAGGACCCTTATGACAAGTAGCATCTCTGTAAGAAATCCCAAAACCCTATTTCTTCTTATTGGTTTCAATCCCTAGTGCCATATCTTTCTTGCTAACCTAAATAGTGCCTTACCATACCCTACTCGATCAAAGTCTATCACTAATGTACTTGTGATGTTGTATGAATGAAACCCTAACTATGTACTCAATTACAAATCATGTCTTCTTCACTTTCCATCCGATCCATTTTTTTTCCACCTATGTGAAATATATTTATATTGATAATGGTTTAAAATAAATAAAATAATGATATGAAAATTTTTAACAGTATTGATATTGTCTTCACACAAATTCCAACATGTTGATGTAGAGACAACCAAGCAATATAAATAATTATCTAACATTTTTTGTTAAACATCTTAAGCATTTCAATCAATTTGTTTTTTTGTTCCTCTAACATGGATAATTTCCTTACAAATATGAAAATTAACCCCATCATTTCCAATATGTTCATGATGAATTTATAGGCTATCCAATGGAGCCATCTTATTGTTAAAGTCATTTTTTGTTCTTTAAATGAATCCAACAAGACGTTAAACTCAATAATAAAGTATCTTTAGGAAGTCTTTATTGGATTTCTCTTAGTGTTGTTTCTTCACTAGGATTTCATAGGTTTTGGTTGTTCCCCAGGTACAAAGACCTCAAATGGCCAATAATATGGGCCTCTAGTTCATTTGAAAAAAAAAAATGGTTTAGATTTTTTTAGTAGTCATAAGATATTTATTTTTCAAAAAACATGGTTTTTTATCAGATGATTATTTGAGTTTATAATACTAATAATTTTAAAGATAATATGATTGTAAAAATGAATCATTGAGTGAACTTGACTCACTTAGATGAACTGAATTATCAATATCTATATCATCTAGTTATGTGTCCATTCATCTAGTTGTAGTGGCATACTAAATATTTTTCATAGTATAAAGGTATGATTTCTTATTTGTATTGGAAGTTGATGATAATATATTAGATTTCTAACTTATCAAAGAAAGGAATATATTCATTTTCATAAGAGGATACATTTTGGGTGTTTTTTTATCCATTCTAAGTATGCCTTTCCAGACATGTAATGCCTCATGTATGTTATCTCTTAGAATTTTAACCTTAATCCAAGATTCCCTGATGTCATAAACATATAACATAGAATGAAAAACTTCAAATTTATTCAAATAATGGGTTCTAATCAAAAGTAGGTAAATCTTGTCAAATCAACAAGGTTTAAGCATAGAAATGGTCAGTGTTTCCTCTTAGTTAGAAGACATTTACAATTTTTAGGCATGTTTTCAAATATTAAAGATTTTTATTGTCCATGGGATGAGCTAAAATGTTTGGAAAGAATTAGCAATTTTCACAAAGAGGTCAGGTGGATCCTATTTATGGCTTCACATGTATTTTTATAGGGTTAAAATGTGTTATATTTATTTTGTTCTATAGTTTTGAAATAGTTTTTTTAATATGTTGTGTAGTAAGCATAGAGCTATGTTTTCAGTAGTGTTAATGGTTATGAGAAAAATATACATTTGTTGATCAAAATAAAAATGTAAAATATTATAATAAAATTATTATAAAATATGTGATTTTTATGTTATGGAGGCATAAATTAGAATATATTTTCTCTAATATCTTTACTAATCTATTTTTTATTTTTATTTAAATTTTATAATACTTATATTATTGTGGCAGTATTATTAATAATGGTTATTAGAGGATTACATTTGTTATTCAAATCTTAAATGTAAAATACTATGTCAAATATTATTAGAAAATTTTAGACACTATTTATGAATTATATATCACCTCAGTCTTATACACCTGGCAAACACATATCATGGATGTACCTTTAGCTTGTAGACCTTTCCCATTGCTTAGTCCAACCAATGTTATTATAATGAATCATACCTTATATCTCTCCCATAATGTTATAAACATGTTTATCTTTTGTTTCTACAAGTTCTAGACCAAAAACCTATTTTCCAATTGCCGACACACTTGCATCCCAATTAGATGCCTACATCAATGCAAGTGTCATATTCCAATGCAAGTGTCTAGTTCCCTAAAGTCATCCAATTTATTATATATATATATATATATATATATATATATATATATATATATATATATATATATATGGTTGACCTAAGTGCTTTAATGTGATATATTCTTCAAAAGGATTGGTATAAATACAAGATCAAACATCATTCATTCCTCACCTAAAAATTTCATACCTATTCATAAGGTAACCTATCAAAATAATCAATCAAGCACTCAAGTGAGTAAAGATTCCCTATTTTCATATATTTTCATATCATTCATAGGAAAAAACATGTATCTATATCTTTGAAGTATTGAAGGAGCATTCCATGAGCCACATTTGCCTAGTTAAAATTTTGGTCACTATTATAATTGTTTATTGCATATTGCATGATTCACACACAAGCCAGAATATAGGGGAGAACTACAGAAGCTTGAGGGCCTATTTAGAGTATTGGATATGTAATTAATTCTCATTAATAGATGGCTATTTGTGGAAGATTGACATCATGTGCCTGATAACCTATTTTTCCCTCAACCACATTGAATATGAAGAGCTAGGGTTTTTTATTTGATGAGTGGTAGTTCATGACATAGATCCAAATTCAACATAGTGAAGGTGACATAGAACTTAGAAGAATCTAGGTGGTCACATCTAGTTTCAATAGATATTCTATACTAGACAATTGTGTCTGAGTTATATGGTAGCTTCAACACAATCATCCTAGGTTGATGCAAGTGTCTACAATAATAGAGATACACTTTCTAGAATTAATCAACTAATCCATGATCTAGATCCAGTCTACTTTTTATATGTTCTAAATCTAGATCTATATTAACATCAAAATTGGATAAGTATCTTACGTTCATTATCATTACAATATCTAACATAATTATACTCTCCATTATAACAAATCTCAACATAATAAATTGAGTATATATTTACCTAAGTTTTGTAATTAATTGAACTAATTTATAGATAGTCTACCATATTATGACTTATGTTATTTCTATCCATTTAAACCTAGATTCCCCATATCTATATTTTACGGTTAAATATTTGGTGAATGTAATTCATGTGAATGCAAAAAAAAATGATTCCTATGATTTATTATTCAAATTCTACAATTTTTAGTTTTAAGCAATGGTAAATAATAATAAAACACCTAATTTTAAATGGAAGATAAAGAAGCATTGATCACTCTTCTTAATAATATCAAGGGATTAATGGATGAATTTTTGTATGTTACAAGAGATTAAATCAATAATCATGATAAGGCTAAGGCTTCCTCACCTAGTGATTCAATGAATCCTCAAAGGGTACTAAAACTAATTCCATGAACTAGATCTAAATTCAACAAAGTGAAGGTGACACAGAACTTAGAATAGGTGGTCACATCTAGCTTTAGTAGATATTATATACTAGACACTTGTGTCTAAGTTAGATAGTAACATCAACATAATCATCTTTGCCCAATGCAAGTATTTGTAACAATAAAGGTACACTTTCTAGAATTAGGAAACTAATCCAAATTTTGGATCCAATCTACTTTCTATATGTTCTAGATCCATATCTGTATTAACATCAAAACTAGCTAAGTATATTATGTTCATTATCATTACAATATCTAGCATAATTATACTTTCCATTTTCACATATCTCAGGATAATAAATTGAGTATATATTTACTTACATTTTGTAATTAATTGCCCTGATTTATAATTAGTCTACCATCCTTGTGCCTTATGTTATTTCTACCCATTTAACCCTAGATTCCCCATATTTAGATTTTAGGGTTAAATATTTGGTGAATATAATTCATGTGAATGCAAAAAAACATGATTCCTATAATTTATTGTTCAAATTCTACAATTTTTAGTTTTAAGCAATGGAAGATAATAATAAAACACATGATTTTAAATGGAAGATAAAGAAGCATTGATCACTCATATTAATAATAGCAAGGGATTAATGGATGAATTTTTGTATGTTATAAGATATTAAATTAGTAACCATGATAAGGCTAAGGCTTCCTCACATAGTGATTCAATAAATCCTTAGAGGGTACTAAAACTGATTCCATGACCCAAATTTGAATTTGACAGAGTGAAGGTGACACAGAACTTAGAAGCATCTAAGTGGTCACATCTAGTTTTAGTAGATATTCTATACTAGACACATATGTCTAAGTTATATAATAGAATCGACACAATCATCCCAGGCTGATTAAAGTGTCCACAATAATAGATGTACACTTTCTAGAATTAGCAAACTAATCTAGAATCTAGATCCAATCTACTTTCTATATGTTCTAGATCTAGAGCTGTATTAACATCAAAACTATCTAAGTATCTTGTGTTCATTATCATTAAAATATCTAGCATAACTATACTTTTCATTATATCACATCTCATCATAATAAATTGAGTATAGATTTACCTAAGTTTTGTAATTAATTGCCCTACTTTATAGATAGTCTACCATCCTTGTGCTTTATGTTATTTCTACCCATTTAACCTTAAATTCCCCATATCTAGATTTTAGGGTTAAATATTTGGTGATTCTGATTCATGTGAATGCAAAAATATATATGATTCCTATGATTTATTTTTCAAATTCTACAATTTTTAGTTTTAAGCAATGGAAAAAAAACCCAATTTTAAATGGAAGATAAATAAAAATTGATCACTCATCTTAATAATAACAAGGGATTAAGAGATGATTTTTTGTATGTTAAAAGAGATTAAATCAGTAACCATGATAAGGCTAAGGCTTCCTCACCTAGTGATTTAATGAATCCTCAGAGGGTACTAAAACTGATTCCATACCAATAAATCTGCCTACATCTAGTGGAAGCATGGAATATGTCTTCCAACCTTTGTTTCTTAAGACTAATATTGGTACATCTACCATGAGGTTACTAAAAGATTCAACTTAAATACCGATTTCAATGCCTATATCTACCTAATGGATGGGTACACCTCCTTTGGTGACTTCTTAAATATCCATCCTATAATACCAAAAGGTGCAAGTTCTTGTCCAAACAATAAAACTTTTTCAAACTAAGGTTAAAAATATTGAATAAAACTCTATGAAATCACCTTATGCTATTGATTCACATGAGGTTATGCATAATCTTCTTGCACAAAAGATATATTTTCACCCCTTACCAACTAGTTTTATTTCACCTAAGTTCACATTTTATGATGGCAAGTGTGATAATGAACATCATATTTGATATTTTTATGCAACATGCTTTGATTATCTCTCCAATGATAATTTTTTTACCAAATTTTTTCAAAGAGAATAAAATATTATGCTTTAAGGTGGTTCTATTATTTATCAACTTAATTATTAAATGAATTTAAACCCCTTTTGGATCAATTTTTGTCACACTTATCTATTAACATTACCAAAAAGGTTTCCTATGCCCAAATTTTAAAGATCAAACAAGGAGACTATGAATCTATTAATGAGTATGTCTTGAGGTACAAGACAATGATAGTTAAAATGACTGCTCTTGTGGTGGATAAAGATATTCAAGACATCTTTCACAAAAGTTTAATTTCTCTTTACATGAGTCTATTATCTTCAAAAAATTGAAATCTTTCAATGACTTATGTCACATTGTTCATGATTATGAAATGAGACTTATCTCACAGAACAAACTTAAGTATGTATCAAACACACCAACTACATCTACATCTAATACCAATTTTACTATCAAACCAATTTATAAGGTCAAACCTCCTGATCCTAAGAAAGAAATAATCACCATAGTTGATGTAGTGTCACAACAACTTAATCAGCTTGTGCTATCCAATGCACCACAATGATAGTTTTCATGCTTACCTGAGTCTTTCACTTCATGACACCCACTGCTTGTAGAGTGGCATATTATAACTCTTCCTCATCATATAGAGGTTTATATGAATATACCTCTACCCAAAGAGTATAATGTGAATGCTTGTTATGACTATCACTAAGGCCTCATGTATATTATGAATAAATGTTTTACCTTAAAGCATAAGATCCAAGACCTCATTGATGACCAAAATATTACATTGATGATATTTTAAAGGAATCAGGTTCACAACCTGATGATCAATAGAAATAGAAAATATTTAACAATCATTTATAATATAATTCTAAGAAAGATTTAGAAATGCAAATGGCATATAATGTGCATCCTCCTCCATTTAATTATAAGCATCCATTAGATGGGACTATTAGTACATATATGCAACATATACCTCCTATGGTTCATAAACCTTCTATTACCTTTGATGATATTGATACTAGGGATGATGACTCATATCTATATTCCTTATTCATTCAAACATACCTTAACCACCAACCTATACGTAGTGTTATGATTGACAATGGTGAAAATGAGAAACTTTGTACTATGATATTACATATGCATTTGGGTTATAAAAAGCATGATTTACATCTTTAAAAAAGATCAGTTAGAGCATTTGATGGGACCTCACAACAAGTTCTTGGAAAGATTGACTTAAATTTACAAGTGGGTCTTTCACATGTGGTTACTACCTTATCATTTATACCTTCCACAATTATCTTTTATATGTTATTGGGATGACCTTGGATACATACACTTTAATTATTACCTTTTATAGTGTATGGTTATGTTAAATACATTCATTACAATTGGACAATTATAGTTTTTGGAATTCCATATGAACATCCTCTTGAGAAAGAGAAATGTATACCTAGAAAATTAGTTATCAAACCTACTAATGTTAATATTATACAAAAGGGTATGAAATAGATAGTCCCCTTTACCAAGTAGACAATATTTTAGCAGAAATTACATTAGAGATCCATAGTGGGTTCCATGGAATCCACATCTACTACACACAATATTAAGATATATAGAGAACCTAAACATATTCCTATTATTGTTATTCCAAAGAAACCACATAGCACTTAATGATGGGTTCCAAAAACCCCTAATCCTATTATTTCTTCATGATCACAAAGTCCTATTAAACATACATAGAGCATGCCAAATTCTATAGTGATAGATATTGTACCTATGCATGTTCCTTAGTAATACCACTAGTTTATTGCACTAGGTTACTAGTGTGGAGATACTTATAAGTATCTATTGGATGAGATCATATGATAGTTATATCTTTGAACATATTATAAAATTACCCCATAAAATAAAAATAAACTTTAAAAATCCAAAACTATGGTCAGTAATTACATGTCATATTGGCTCCTTCACATATATGTTGGTGGTTCCATGTTGTAGATGGCATATCAAGTATTTTTTATATATACATGTTTTTCACACATCATTTCAATTCGATTCAATCATACATAGATACATGATTTATGAAATTTTGGATGTTGGACCTTCCCTCTACTCATGTCATGTGAACATTACGAGTTCTGCTTCTTTGATCATGATATATCTAGGTTATATCATTCTATGGTCATTTTACATTAACACGTTTGAGATTATATACATACATATGACTTTATTCATGCTTATATATTTTGCATTATACTTGATATATTATGTACTTAAAAAAATCTAACACATATAATTGAGGGGCAAGTATGTTATGTTTATGTTGGTTACTTATGATTTCATTCATGTACTTCTTTGAGTGTCATACATTTCTATTGCATTACTTGTTTGAGCATTTGAACATGCTCTATTGTTTAGAGCCTTTATGCCTATGTTTACCTCTTTGACATTTGAATATGTCATTTATTATTGTATGTTGATATTTTAATATGTAATTTTTGCTTTGTGGACATTTGATTAAGTCATGTCCCTTTGATTATGTGGCATTTGAACATTCCCCTTAAATGAGGATTCTTTAGACCAGTGTCTTTTGATTTCTTTTTTAGGATTTTATGTGTGTGGTTGATTTATTGTTGAGTTTGTTATTACTTTTTATACATTTTCATGATCTACATCATCCATGTTAGGCCTTGGTGTGATCACATTCTTCATGCTTTAATGATATGTCTATCTAGACATGTTCCATGTATATGTTATATGGTACATTCATAGTTTGCATGGTTATCTTATCCTTTTGAGGTAAGGTAACTACTAGTTTATACTCTCCATCACCTCAAAATGTGGGGAATATTAGTGGGGGAATGTCATAGAGTCATGACTTCCTCATTATTTCATAAATTCATATTGAAGTGGGAACATGTTTTAAGAACATGTTTTCCACAGTTGTCATAGTTTTAAATTCAATGGGGGCATTTTAGGGAACATGTTCTCCACATTTATTCAATATGAAACATATCCAGATTATAGTGGGAGCATGTTTTACAAATATGTCCTCCACATTGGCACATACACCACTTCTCATTTCATATTGCAGTGGGGGCATGTTTTAGAAACATGTTTTCCACACTTACACCAATTCTTAGATTCAGATTATAGTGATGGGCATGTTTTTGAAACATGTTATCCACACTTACATAGTTTCAAATTAGACAATTTACATAGTTACATGATTCATCTACACAGTTGTGGTATAATTATAGACATTGGTACCATTGTTATACATAATTTCAACATGAGACAAATCCAAGGTGAATATGTTATGCAATGTGTGCCTAATATTGAAAAATTAAATCAGTTTCAGATTTCAAACATTTTTAAGGAGTGTCATCACCTAAAAAGTTAGAATTTTATGGATTATATTTAACCAATCTACTATAAAAGTTGGTTCTTTTTTTGGTATGGTTGAGGTGATTAAATCATTCATTATTATTAAGTTTATAGTTTATACTTGATTACATCATCCAATATCACTAGTTTTATAGTGTGAGTTGATTTGGGTCACTCATGATCACTAGGTTATATGAATGATTAGGTTTCATGTTTGAGCTAATCTCAATTATCAAGTGTTAAATCACATTTTATCCAAGTTTGGGGGCATGTGTCCTCTAATCTCTCTCTATCTCTTTAGATATATGCACTTTATAAATTTTATATTTGTCCTAATCTCAACTCTTATGATTCATAGTGATATATATTTTCAAATCAAATTGATAAAAGGCAAGGAAATTGTATTGATAGATATGTGTACTCCTAAACCTTACTCTCTTTCAATTTTAATCATTTAAATGCTTTGAATTTTAAATTATATGCACAGATTATATATTTTAACATATTGTTAGTTGTAGGTCTGTCACTAACAAAGCACTCAAGTTGGACTCAAGCAAAGAAAATATGTGTTATACACACCTAGGTATGCATTCATTTTTATTTAAAATATTAATTTCATTAATATATTAAGGGGGGAATGTAGACACTATTTTTGAATTATATAGCACCTCAGTCTTGTAAACATGGAAAATACATATCATGGATGTACCTTTAGCTTCTAAACCTTTATCACTACCAAAATATGTTAGAGAGTTATAGATGATGTCATGGTGATGTCATGGAGGTGTCCAACTAAGTGGATGAAGTGCCTTGATATTCTAAGTGACAATGATAAAGTGTGCAATGTGCTTGTCCTAGTTTGCTTGAACGAGGCTTGGTTGATCTTCATTTCTGGCATGGTTAGAGATGTTCAAAGATGAGTATGATGATTTGAGGAAGTGAAAAGGGTCCTATAAGAGGTTAATAATTATTTGAGTGATTTTTTTAATGAGCATATTTCATCTGGTTGATCATTGTTTTCATCTAGACATTTTGGGTCTAGTGGTAAAAAATCTGAGTAGGCAGTTTGTTGATGTCACTATTGCCACATGTGGATGAGTCAAGGGGATTTGGTCATATGGTTGTGATAAAAAAAATTCCCATATCTTATGCACTAAAACTTATGTCATGAAATTAATCACAATAAAATATATTTAAGTGCAAAGTTAGGCTCCCAAACAGTTTGATAGTGTTTCCCCATACTTAGCCAAATTTGCATGAGGCAAGAAAGAGTCGAGTAATCAGTGTGGTGATGGAATATTTCACACATGTGGATTTTTTATAAAAAATTTATAATATGTGTTTGTTAAATTTTGTGCCTAGTTCATATTCTCTAATTTTTAAGTCATTTAATGGAATGCGTCAAAAGATATGCATGTGTAAAGTTAGTCTTTTAGGTAGTTCTTGACATAGTTGGCTCTGTGGTAGAAAAATTTGAGTGAGTAGAATAATGGTATTATATATTTCATGCATGAGGGTTATAGGAGTATATTGATATATTTTTGGATTATCTTATGTGAGGATATCATATGGTCCAAATTTTATATCATGCATATAAGTGCAAAAAAAGTTATTGAGGTCCAAATTTGGCCTTCCATACTAGA
Organism: Torreya grandis; assembly: GCA_037957365.1. NCBI lineage: Eukaryota > Viridiplantae > Streptophyta > Pinopsida > Cupressales > Taxaceae > Torreya > Torreya grandis. The sequence goes on from JARHVA010000322.1 coordinate 1,476,308, forward strand.
TTGCAATGGTTCCCATAGTCGATTTTACAAGAGATAAAGATCAGGACCAAATGAATATATAATGGTTTTTGGGTGATCATAAAGATTTATCTAATGGTACATATTTAGTCAAAGAGGTCAAAGTGATAGTTGCTTGACAATAGGTAGAGATAAAGACTGAACTACTTCTAAGATCTGATGATGAGCGAGTGTTCATATTAATCAATATCAATGGATCATATTGAGTGAAATGAGTTAAAAGTGTCCAATGTTTAAACATAGATAAATATTGATATATATAATATATTAATGGAGTGTGTTTATTCTAAGATATCAGGATGAAACAAGATGATACCAAGTTTTTGATGTTTAATGTATAGGCAGTGGTACACTATGAGTTAAAGTTAGATGAAGATAGATGGTGTGTATTTAATATAAGATATGAGGATATGGTGTTAAAATTTTAACTTTGACTATTTGAAATCAAATATTTGAATTTTTACAAAGGAAATACTAGTCTATAGTTTTTGGGCCATATCTTTTGATCTATACAGAATTTGATCATGGTGTAAAAAGTGAATTTGTAGAAGACTCCAAGGTAAATCTTGAAATATAGATCTAAAGATTTGAAATTTTGTATATTAAAATATATTTAGGTTAATATTTGATTATATTTTCATGTTTATACTGTAAGTGACACGAGAAGGATATTTAAGCTTGTGTTGATACTATTTCAATGTTTCATGATGACTTAGCTATTGAAAAGTGTTATAGAATCCATGAGGATCATATATATGGTTTTTTTAGGTATTATAAATTTATATTGAGTATGAAAAATTCTTAATAAGTTGAATATGTGTTCATTCATGGTGTTCTTATGTACAAGGTCATTATTTGAGTTGATTAGACATACATAGATGTGAGTAGAAATGACTATGATCATTTGGGATGACTAAGGGGTCATGTAGAGTTAACCTATCCATTTGGAATTGGTCCTATGTTTATATTTTTCTCATTTTTGTGATAATGGAGTGAATAGGTCTCCATGAGACCTATAAGGGCTAGTTTGGCCTAATTGAAAGGGGTTGTTGCTTAAGGGTGACTCATGGGTGCTATGGTCAACCTATGTGGATGGTATTGAGTTGTGTCTCAATGATATATATGCCTTAAGGGTTAATTAATGCCTATTGGAAAAAAAAATGGTGATGATAATGAATTCTCTATAAATATTGAAATCAAATGTGATGGTTTCTAGACTTGGTAAAGAAGTGTGAGTGTCAGAGTTATGGAACAAAGGAGAGGGAGAGTGCCTAGTAGATGAGTTGATGAGAAGAGAAAATTAAATACTATTTATATGACATATATGTCATAATTATGTTGTAATATTAGTGATATTATATTCTAAGGATGAGTGAAGAGGTCTACGGTGATTCAAAAGGATGTTTTGGATGCCTTGAGTTTGTAAAGTTGAAGAGAGCTGATATACTTTATATCCCATCAGATTGGTAGGAAATCAGTGTTTAGGAGGTGTTGTATTCATAGGTTTTGTTGTGGTTGCTCAAAATATATGGGTTTATATCTTGCTTGTAAAGTGAAGTTTGCTAAAAGTCTCAATTGTTGTGGTTACTCAGCTAGATAGGTGTGGTAGCACCCTGTGGGATTATAGGCTCACTAAATAAGGGATGGTAGTTTCTTGATCAGTTGTAGCTAGTCTAGATTGGTTCTTGTTATTATAGGATAGTATTACAATTATATGTTCCAATGGGTTTTCTCTCCCAAGAGGGTTTCCCACATATATCATGTGTTATGTGCTTGAAATTGCATTGTTTCTCTTGTTCATTGTTATGAATGATGTGTATGCTTCATGAACGCTTGTGATAATTTATTAAGAGTTTAAAAGGATTTAAATTGAAGTTGGATTATCTAGGCTCATTTATTCACCCCCTCTCAATGATTTTACATCTAATAATTGGTATCAGAGTAGGTCCTTTGGTAAAGGCTTGAAAGTTTGAAGCTGATCCAAGGTACAACATGGGTAGTCATCAAGGAGGTTTCTCTACTAAGAAAGCACCAATGTTCAATGGATCCTATTATGATTTTTAGAGTGTAATTATGAGGACCTACATCATATCCCTAGGGTTTAAAATTTGGTAATCTATTATGGATGGTTATTCTGCTCTTGCTATTCCTCCATCTAGTGGTGTAGATAAGAAGTTGTTTGAGAACAATTCTAAGGCAATGAATGTTATTACTTATGGTATTTTAGAGACTGAATACACCAAGGTAATCCATTGTACATCTACCAAAGAAATTTGGGATAAATTAAAGACTATTTATGAAGGATACTCAAAAGTTAAGTTGGCAAAGTTGTAGACTCACTGAAGAAAATTTGAGAGTCTCAAGATGAAGGAAGAAGATTTTGTCACATATTTTCTATAAAGAGTTGATGAGATTGTGAACATCATCATAGGTCTTGGAGAGAACCTTGAAGAGGCTATTATAGTTAAAAAGTTATTAAGGTCCCTCCCACTCAATTTTTATCCTAAAGTATCTATTGTATAATAAAGCCATGATCTTACTTAGTTGAAGTTGGATGAGTTTCATGGCATCCTTACTACCTATGAGATGAAGAAGAATGATGATATATCACCAAATAAGGAAGCAACATTCAAGATAGAGATAAATCCTAAGAAGAAGTTCCAAGGTAAGAAACCCAAGGGGGATGACATTTTTTATATTGATGAGGATGAACTAAATGATTTGTTTAAAAGGAAATTGAAAACAAGCTCAGGAAAGTATAAGGGTAAACTACCCTTCAAATGCTTCAATTGTGGAGAGATAGGACATTTTTCTAGAAGGTTCCCTCATAAGCATGTTGATGAAGAACATAATGAAGACCAAGATGAAGACAAGAAGACATATAGGAAGAAAGGATTCAAAAAGTATGACAACAAGAAGAAATTCTTTAAGAATAAGAAGAGTCTCTACATCAATAAAGACTATAACTCATCATATGAGAGTGAAGATAGTGACTCAGAGTGTGATCATGAAGATGATGGTCCTATTGAAGATGAATCCCTATTCATGGTTGAGGAAATAAGTTTCTCACCTCACATGGAGTCTACTTGGAGTGATTTAGATGATGATGATGATGATGATGAGGTGGACTATGAGACTGCATTGACAAATGCTCTTAAAGAACTAAAGATTGAGAAGAAAATTAACAAGAAGATGAAGTCTCAACTCAAATAATATGAGGACAAATTCATTGTGTATAAGGAAATAATGAATGAAGACACCAAGGAGTATGAAGATATAGTCAAGCATCTAAGTCATCAATTGGAAATCATGTCTACAAGCTTGAAAGCTAAAGAAGATGAATGTTCAAGGTATGTAATTGAAAATGAGTCATTGAAATCTAAGTTAGAGAAGACATATAGTAAGTTAAAGTAATTTGTGAGATTTGAAAAGAGCTCAAGTGATCTAGACAATATTCTAAATGATTAAAATCATGAAAGTGATAAACTGGTATTGGATACAAAGAAGAACCAGAGAATGCAACTAAAAATAAGATGAAGACTAATGTGAACAAGAAAAATCTAACTTTGAAGACAAATAATCAAACAAATAATGAAGGTGTTGGTAGACTGAAGACAAATCAGATCAAATAGCCAAATGCCATGAGGTATTCAAGTTTTAATGGTTATTGTTACACATGTAATAAATTTGGGCATAGAGATAGAGAATGCAAGAGACCTATTAGAAATGAGTTTGCATGGACCTATGATGGGGTTCATTAGTCAAAAAGTGTAAACAATGTTAAGTGATTCAACTATCTTGATGTGAGACACTTTGCAAACTATTATCCACATTAAGTTAGACAAGATGAGTCCTCTTCAAAAAAAGAGGTTGTTTCGTTTGTCATGACATAGGACACATTAAGATAAGACAAATTGTGTTTTCATCAAAGAGTATTATTTGCTAAAACTGTGAGAAGATTGGACACATTACTAGGTTCTACAAGCAAAGGCCTTTAAGTCAAAATAAGTTCAATTAGGCTCCTAGAGTACAAGGAAGAAGATAGGTTAACTCATGGAAACCAAGGGTGGTAATTTTGAGTCATGGTGAGACTAAATATCCAAGTAATCTATTTTCTATGGTGGAGAAGGCTATAGAAGGTAAAGAGTGCCAAGGGCTCTCATTATCTACTCATGTTATGAATGAAGAAACTAAGCTCAAGGAGAAGACCAAGGTACTATTTGAGTTTAATTCTAATATGTGAATGGATCCAAGTGAACATCCTACCATTGTTGAGCATGGATCATGTAAAGAACATCAATTGTCAGTGCCTAGTGATGAGGTTCCTATATGTAAGGTGGATTCTTTAGATGAAAAGGTATGTCATGAATCCATGTTTTCCCCATGTATTATCAATTCAATCTTTGAAGAGAAAAAAATATTGTAGTGGTTAAGCAAGGTGCTTCTCTTAATCCTAAGAAGAAGTAGAAGAACTACAGGTATTAAATGACCAAGGAAGAGAAGGAATATGAGGAGTTGTGGGCAACTCCTGGTTTCACACCATTTTAGGGCATTGTGAAGTGGGGTATCTCTACATATGCTTCTTAGGAGACATATTTCTTGTGGAGAAGCAAGTTTATGTGCTCAAGATCATAATGACAAATTAGTATAGAGGTATATTAATTTTTTATTGGTATTTTAGACTGATGCTATTTTGATATAGAATTGATAATCCTATGTTTCTAAGAATTGTGTTAATCATTAGAAGGTCATTGGTTAAGAGGATCAACAAATTCATGATCTTTTTCTATAAGTTTGTAAAGGAGTTATTATTTTGAGTTAGAATGGGTGTTCCCAGATGGCATAATAAGATTGAGTAAATGTCAATAAGAGTTTGATTCTTATAAAGGTTTGTTGACATAGTTATAGCTTGATTCAAGTGGTTTTTGTGGTCTAAAGGTATGTTGAATTCAAATTGAATATTTTTGAGTATTCTCAATTTTTTAATTTTTGGCTTAAGGGCAAGTAAGCCTAAAATGGGTTATAAGAAGTTAATGTTCCCAAAGTTATTAAGGCTCAAATTTTGGTTTAGAAGTGTGGTATGGTTATCTCTAGGTGTGAAATAAGTTTCAGAGGAGTGCATTGACTAGAAGGTGGCTTGTTGACATGTTTGAAGTTGGTGTGCTTGAGGGGGTATATGAGAGTGCTTTAGATATGAAGTTTCAGGTCTTGAATGTGTGTCTACTAAAAGTTGTGGGTTCTACAAGTTCTAGGTAGGGATACAAGGAGTCTAGACAAGTCTAGTAATGAAAATGTGATGTTTTTTCTTAGTTTCTCCAAAAAATCAAGGCATGAGTGTTTCAAGGAGAGTTATCAGGTTGGTTGAGATCATGTATCTTATTTGGTGAGTGGCATGAATTTTTGTTGTTGGTCCCTGATGTGGCTTGAGAGAAGAGGCTAGTAAATCTATGTGGTGATTCTTCATGGTGTATAGAAATTTGATGATGCCCAAGAGGTGAAATGTCTTAGAGATATTAGGGAGAGTCCCTCTCAAAGGTTTATTAAAGAGTTTTATTATATTTTAGTGCATGGTTAAGAAGTAAAAGGTGTTATGCATAGAGTTAGGGGGAGCTAACTCAGATAGCTTGAATGGCTTGAGGAGATTTGCATGATGTATGGGGAAGCATATGTGAGATGCTTTATTCATATTGAATTTGTGGTGATATCTATTACAAATGAGATTTCAATAAGGTTGGTATGATGACTTGATCAAACCTAGTCATAATTGTGTGTTCTTTCTTCATTGGTTGTATTACTTAATTGAAGAGAGTATTGACATGCAGCAAGAGGAATTTGTCAACGCAAAGAAGAGGCAGGCTCAAGATAAGGGGGAGTTTTTATCATATTTTTATTATTTTCCTCTCTTTTTGGTAGTATTTTTATGTCCTTAGGATCAGTTGGTGCCCACTTTGTCATTGTGTCAAAGGGGGAGAAAGTTCCTATTTTTGAGAGTGCTTAAAGAGAAAGAAGGGAGCTGAGATGTATATTATTTTATGATGGGTGTTGACATCAATGATAAAGAGGGATATTACTTGAGAGTTTTCAATGATTTCATGGTGATTTCATGGATGTGTCGAAGTGAGTGGATAAAGTTCCTTGATAGTCTAAGTGACAATGACAAAGTGTATAATGTGATCGTCCTAGTTTGCTTGAAGGAAGCTTGGTTGGTCTTTAGTTTTGGCATGGTTAGAGATGTTCAAGGATGAGTATGGTGATTTGAGGATGTGGAAAGGGTCATATCAGAGGTCAATAATGATTTGATTTCTTGTGTACATGAGTGGATTTCATCTGGTTGATCATTTTTTTCATCTAGACATTTTTGGTCTAGTGGTAGAAAATATGAGTAGGTAGTTTATTGACATCATTATTACCACATGTGGATGAGTCACGGGGAGTTGGTCATATGGTTATGATAAAATTTATGCCCACATATTATGTTTTAAATCTTATTTCATGCAATGAAGCATGATAAAATATATGCAAGTCCAAATTTAGAATCCCAGGTAGTTTGACAGTGTTTTCCCATACTTAGCCAATTTTGCATGAGGTAATAAAGCACTGAGTAAGTATTTTGGTGATGTCATATCTTGCACGTGTGGATATTTAAAAATAGGTTGATCATATGGGTTTTTTAAATTTTGTGCCTAGATGATATGCACTAAATTTTAGTTTATGTGATGAAGTGCATCAAAATATATGCATGTGTAAAGTTAGCCTTCCATGCAATTTTTGACATAGTGGCTCTATGGCAAAAAAATTTGAGTGAGTAGATTAAAAAAATTATATCTCACATGCACAAGGGTTCTAGGAGTATATTTATATATGGTTAGATTCTCATATTTGAGGAGATCACATGGTCCAAATTTTAGATCATACATCTAATCACAAAAAAAAATATTGAGGTCCAAAGTTGGCCTTCTAGGCAGATTGCAGTGGTTCCCATACTTAGTCCATTTTGTAAGAGATAAAGATCAAGACCAAATAAATATCCAATGGTTTGTGGGTGATCACATAAATTGATCTAATGGTATGTATCAATTCAAAGAGGTCAAATTGATAGTTTTTTAATGATAGGCATAGATAAAGATCGAGCTACTTCTAAGATCTGATGGTGAGCAGGTGTTTGTACTAATCAAGATCAATAGAGGCTATTGATCAAAATGAGTTCAAAGTGTCCAATGTTTAAAAATAGATAAATATCAAGATACATATAGTATATTGATGGAGCATGTTTGTTTTAAGATGTTAGAATGAAGTGAGATGATGCCAAGTATTCAAAGTTTAACATTTGGCTAGTGGCACACTATGAGTTAAAGTTTAAAGAAGATCGATGGTGCATATTTAATATAAGAAGTGAAGAAATGAGATGAGGAATTGGTTTTCAAGGTTTAATAATGACCATTGAATTTAGATATTTTAATTTAAAAAATAAAATACTAGTGTCTATTTTTGGGCATATCTTTCAATCTATGCAAAATTTACTCATGGTGTAAAAAATGAATTTGTAGAAGACTCCAAGACGCATCTAGAAATATATATTTGAAAATCTGAAAGTGTGTATAGACAAATACATTTAGGTTCAAATTTGAATATGTTTTCATGTTTTCATTGTAAGTGACCCAAGAAGGATATTTGAACTTGTGGCTATGTTGTTTTGATGTTTCATGATGACTTAATTATTGGAGAGTGTTATAGACTCCATAAGGATCATCTATATGATTTTTAGAGGTATGATAAATCTATCTTGAGTATGAACAATGAAAAATAAGTTGAATATGTGTTCATTCATGGTGTTCCTATACACAAGTTCATTGTTTGGGTTGATTAGACATACGTAGATGTGAGCATAAATGGATGTGATCATTTGGGATGACTAAGGGGTCATGTAGAGTGGATCTATGCATTTGGAAGTGGTCCTATGTTTCTATTTTTCTCGTTGTTGTGATAATGGAATGAATAGGTCTCCATGAGACTTATAAGGGCTAGTTTGGCCTAATTGAAAGGGGTTGTTACTTAAGGGTGACCCATGGGAGCTATGGCTGACGTATGTGGATGGTATTGAGCTATGTCTTGATGAGATAGATGCTTTAAGGGTTAAGGCATGCCTATTGGCTATTTAAGATGGTGATGATCATGAATGCTCTATAGATAGTAAAACTAAATGTGATGGTTTTTAGACTTGGTAGAGGAGTGTGAGTGTGAGATTTGCGGAGTGAAGGAGAGGGAGATTGCCTAGTAGATGATTTGATGAGTAGAGTAGATTAAGGACTATGTGTATGACCTGTAGGTCATAATTATGTTGTTAGATTAGTGATCTTGTAGGTTGAATTTGAGCAAAGAGGTCTACGTTGATCCAAAAGGATGTTTTGGATGCTTTGAGTGTGTAGAGTTGAAAATAGATTATATACTTTATAGCTCCATTAGATTGGTAGGAAATCAGTATTTAGGAGATGTTGTGTTCATAGGTGTTGTTGTGGTTTCTCAACATCTAGGGTGTTGTATCCTCCTTGCAAGGTGAAGTTTATTGAAATTCTAAGTTATGGTTGCTCAACTAGATAGGTGTGGTAGCACCTTATGGGATTGTAGTCTCACTAAATAAGGGATGGTAGTTTCTTGATCAGTTATAGTTAGTCTAAATTGGTTCTTGTTATTATAGGATAGTAGTCTAATTATAGGCTCCAGTGGGTTTTCTCCCCCAAGAGGGTTTCCCATATATGTCACGTGTTATGTGTTTGATCTGGAATTGTTTCTCTTATTGATTTATACGAATGATGTGTATGCTTTGTGAATGCTTGTGATAATTGATTAAAAGTTTGAAATGATTTAAATTGAAGTTGGATTATCTGGGCTCACTTATTCACCCCCCCTCTTAATGATTGTACCTCAAATAAAAGACTCACATATATTATCTCATTGTACCAAATTATTTGTCTCTTAGTCCAACAATGCTATTATGATGACTTAGACCTTCTATCTTTCCCAGAATGTTATAAACCTAATTATCTTCTATTTATCCAAGTTTTGGGCCTACGCTTATTTTTCAACTACTTGGACACTTACGTCTTAGTCAGATGCCTAAGTTGACATAAGTGTCATATTTTAACACAAGTGTCTAGTGACCTAAAGTCATATAATTTTAAAATAAAACATATATCTATGGTTGGCCTAAGTATTTTAATGTGAGATATTCTCCAAAGGGATTAGTATAAATACAGTATCAATCCCCATTCATTTCTCACCTAGAAACTTCCTATGTACTCACAAATAAACCTATCAAAAACATTAAATAAAGCACTCAAGTGAGTAAATCTTCCATATTTTCTCTTATTTCCATATCAATCATAGGGACAACACATCTACGAGTCTGAAGTACTAAATGAGCATTCCATGAGCCACATTTTCTAAGTTATAAGCTAGGTAAATATTGTACTTGCTTATCACCAATCACACACAAGCCAACATATAGGGGATAACAACATAAGTCGAAGGCACTCTTCAGAGTATTAGCTATATAGAAAATGCTAATTAACATGGGGGTCTTTGGGCATGTAGACACCATGTTCCCACTAACCCATTTTTCCCACATCTACTATGAAGATGAAGAACTAGAGTTTATCTATTTGATAAGAAGTGACAGTCCATGACTCATATCTAAATGCACCATAGTGAAGGTGACATAGAACTCATAAGCATCTAGGTGGCCACATCTTGTTTTAACTTGTATTTCATATTAGACATCTACATCTGAATTAGATAGTATTAATGTCAGTGCAACCATCTTAGGTCGACATAGGTGTCTACAATTATAGAGGTATAATTTCCAAAATCAAGCAAATAATCCAGAATCTTGATCTAGTCTATTTTCTACATGTTCTCGATCTAGATTTGTAATAGTATCGGAACTAGATAAGTATCTTGTGTTCATTATCATTGTAATATCAAACATAGTTTTATTTTCTAATTTAGTATATCTTAGAATAATAAATTTAGTATATGTTTGTCTGAGTTTTTCAATTAATTGACCTAATTTAAAGCTAGTCTACCATCCTTATGTTCATTGGTTGTGTCTACCCCTTTAACCCTAGATTCTACATATCTAGATTTTAGGGTTAAATAAAAATATGTACTTGTCATAGTGATGTAGCTATGACGAATCAATAAGGTTCAAGCATAGAAATGGTTAGTGTTTCCTCTTGGTTGAAATACATTTATAATTTTAGGCATGTCTTCAAATACTAAAGATATTTCTTGTCTAAGGGATGAGCTAACATGTTTAGAAAGAATAAGTGATTTTCATAAAGAGATTAAAATGTGTTGTACTTATATTGTTCTATAGTTTTGAAAGAGTTGTGTTTAAGGTGTTGTGTAGGAAGTATTGAGCTATGTTTTTAGTAGTGTTAATGGTCATGATAAAAATATACACTTGTTACTCAAAAGAAAAATGTAAAATATTATATAATAAAAATTATTATCAAATATGTGTTTGTTATGTTATGGAAGCATAACTTAGAATATGTTTTCTCTAATATTTTTTTGTTAATCTATTTTTTATTTTTATTTAAATTTCATAATACTTACATTATTATGGTATTAGTATTATTAATGGTTATTAGAGAAGATAAATTTGTTATTCAAAGCCTAAATGCAAAATATTATGTCAAATTTTATTATAAAATATGTACTTTACATAAAAACAAATCAACGAGTTTAAAGCATAGAAATGGTTAATGTTTCTTCTTGATTGGAAGACATTTACAATTTCAGGCATGTTTTCAATTTTAGGGATGAACTAACATGTTTGGAAAGAATAAGTGATTTTCAAAAAAAAATTTAAAATGTGTTATATTTATATTATTCTATAGTTTTGAAAAAAATTATTAAGATGTTGTGTACTAAGCATTAAAATATGGTTTAAGTAATGTTAATAGTTATGATAAAAATATACATTTATTATTCAAAATAATAATGTAGAATATTATAATAAAAAATACTATCAAATATGTGTTTATTATGTTATAGATGTATAACTTAGAATATATCTTCTCTAATATTTTTTGTTAATCTATTTTTTTATTTTTATTTAAATATCATAATATTTATATTATTATGATGATTTTCTTATCAAAAATTATGTGATAAATTAAATTAATTTAAATCCATTACTTCAACCACATATAAAATAATGCAAAAAAATATATAATAAATTGGTTTGAATCTTTATATACAAAATCAATAAAAAAAAATTATATGTTTTTTATTAATAATAATTTTTTATTAAAAATAATAATTTAAGTTATTGAAAAAAACTAAATAATCATTACAATGAAAAAAATTAAGGGACAAAACCCAATGCAATACATGGTAAATACACAAAACAACTATTACATAAGCAAACAAAACATCCTAGCAATAATTAAACTTAGGGTCAATATTAGATCCACCTATTGGTATTATTATTTAATAAAAGATTTTTCTCAAATTTTAAATAAATACCTTTTCTTGGTTGGTCTTTTTGTTATTATTATGTAATTATCTTTTTTTTTTATGTATTAAAAAAATTTCAAGTCAAGTTTAATTTGTTTGTTGGTTCTTTTTACTTTTTATCTCATATTTCTTAAGTAGAATTTAGTGTGATGATGTAGCATGTCCTCTATCACCTCTTTTTTATCTACCACCTCTTTTTATAAATAGTCTTATATGTTAATATATCTATATTAATAATTGTTAAACTCTATTTCATTTAAAATAAAATATATAAATCTTCTTATTTTTTTAAAAAAGGATTTATTGGAATGATCCTCCCCTATCATCATTCATCCCCCCAATCCATGTTTAGGGTGAAGTTGAGATTTTTAAGAAAAATATGACTACTTTAAATAATGGTGATCCTTTGTTTAAAATAAGAAGATATTTAAAATTTATTAGAATGATGAATATTTTTAGATTAAAATCTACAAAACCAAAATTTAAATCAATTATTTTATTATTATTTATTAATGATAAAATTTATTTTAAATTCCTATTCAAGGGTTAATATTAAATAAGAAAAATAAAAAAGAAGCAATCTAGATAGCACCAAAACCTAGTTGGTTCAATTTGAATTTTGATGGGGCCTATAGAGGTAATCCGGGATCATCAAGTGCAGGGTGTGTAATTAAAGATTGTAGTGGCTCTTTAATCAGAGCCTTATCTTTGAAACTCCTAGATGGAACTAACAATGAAGTAGAGGCACAAACATTGGCTTCTAGGATATAAATGGCTATTGATTATGGTATAAATTTGCTTGAGATTGAAGGAGATTCACGAGTTATTATTCAAGCACTGACTAATCAAAGAACAAAATCATAGAAAATAACTAATAACTTGGATATTATTTGGCCCAAAATGGAATTTTTCAATGTGTGGGCATGTTGTCACTGCTTCAAGAAAAGTAAAATTTGTAGATTTTCTGGATAATGTCATTATAGATTAACTCATGGAAGTCAAAATGGACAATGTCATCTCTTTCTGGGATGATTTTTGTAATTTTGATCAAATTGATCTTTAAAATAATAAGAAGTTATAGAAGTATATAATTTTATTTTTTGCTAAAAATAAAATTCTTTCTATAATTTTGAGATAATGTTTTCCATTTTGAGAAATCTTGGGTTCGCATGCTTGATATTTATTAAACAATGATGGTGGAGGAAATACACTCCCATGTGAAAAGACTCTCCATAATTGGAAAGTATGGCACCATAAGATCCATAACAGGGGCATTGATGCCTTGGATTGGCTTGTAATTCATAATGATTTCGAGGTGGTTCTTTTCTTGGGGTCAAGCTTGTGGTAGGCCATCATTTTTTGCTTACATCGTGTGGAGATGGAGAATATTTAGTTTGAATTAGCTGGTTGGCCTCTAGTTTTTGGTGAGGCTAAGATAAGATAAATGGGTTTGTTTGGATTGGTAACTAGGACTCACTTGTTAAATGTTTTTTGGATCTTGATGATGGAAGTAGTGGAGGAAACTAAACAAGTTTTGGGATTGGACACACTAGTAGTTAGTAACAAGGTTTACGTCACCTCTGACCTGGCCTCACTCTTTTCTAATAATCTTTTTTTATTGGTTTTTAACTTAGAATAGGTTGAAAAGATATAAAATTCTTTATTTGGTTAGAGTATCGGTAGTGGCTTCTTTTTGAAATCACTTCTTTCACCCTCGACCTATCTCCCTCTTTGCCCTTGTCTAGATGGGTTTCATTGGGATTCATTCTTTTATCAGCTTTTAGTGAATTATAATCTTGATTCTTGGCTCTAGTCCATTTTGCAAAGGAGGTGGATGGAGCTTGTGTTGATAATCAAGTAAAGGCTAGTAGTAATGGCATTTACATGCCCAACATTGAAGTGTTAATGCATCCCATCTCAGGGCTCGATGAATGGTGGGATTCATACAGGCATCCTGACCATGTAAAATCTATCAAGTGACTCATGAAAGGAGTGGCATGAGGGGATTTCAAAGATCCCCAATCATGGCAAGGCATATCTCTAATGACCAAAGATTCAATGAGTTCTTAGCACATATTGGTCTTCCCTCAGGTGGTGGAAGCAGAAAGAGAGAAGTCTAAAAATTTGGTGGCATCTTTGGGAGTAGCATTTGAGGCTAAAGTATAGGAAGATCACCCTTTTGGCTTCATTACAAATGGTATTCCTAGTAATTGAAAAATGGTCAAGCTTATAATTTTGGAATGATAGTGCTATGTATAGCTCCTTTTTGTTGCTTCATGAATGTTTGTAGTTCTTATAACCATTGTTATATATAACTACTTTTATAGAAGATGGTTGTAAGGTAAAAGTTGGTCAATTTTTATTTATTTAGTGTTTTTGGTTTTCTTGAAAATCATTTCTATTTGGCTTTGTTTGGTCAATTTTCCTTAACATTCATTAATGTTAAGCTAGACCACTTTTTTGTCATTTGCTTCATATGGTTTAAGGTCCCAAAACCCTTTAATTCTCGAGCATTGATCCAAAAAAAATTAAATAATATTTATATATATATATATATATATATTTATTATTTGATACTAAATATTTTTAAGATGATATTGTTAATTTTAAAGAGGTCACATGCACTTTCATCTTCTCTTCAAAATATATTGGTTTTGCTCATTAAAATTAATCAAATAAACGTAGTGCATATACATTTTTCCAAATTTTTAAAAATTATTAAGTATTTCTTAAGATTTATTTTTATTTAATTTTTAAAATATTTAATAACCAATTAATAAGATACAGCATTCTACTTTAACCTCTTAAAAATTAAAATTAAAATTAAAATTAATATATATATATATATATATATAAAAATTTTATTTGGTTATAGACTTTTAGGACAACAATAAATATGTTTATATTAAAATATACAACAAAGATTTAAATAAATAATATTTTTATTATTGATAATTATTTTATTTTATTTTAGACGGTAATTTTTTATATATTCATTATTCTATAACAAATATTTTTGAGACCATATTGCTAGTTTTAATGATGGTTATAGACTTTTTTCACATAAATTTTAGGGTTTAATGGACCCTTGCCTGATAACATAAAAAAATCTTAAAAATAAATAGGCATGGATTAATAGTAAAAATTGCCAAGGTATATGACCAACACTACCAAATAAATCAAACTACCTTAACCTCCAAAGATCACTAACCAACATCCATATGATTAACACCCAGGTCAATATAGACTAGATGCCACTAATGATGCTACAAGATGAACAATATATAAAAAAAAATCTAAACATTACTAAGTCTCACCCATATTCACTTTGTTATTTGAGAAAAGGATCCTAGATGGGGGACTAGGTATAAAACGTCATTTTTTCTTGCTTCTTACTACCATCCATTCTTCTTATTTACCCAAAAAACATGAATCCATACTTGAAGAAGAAAACTTTTTCAAAGATGAATCTTTATAGGCCTTGAACTTACTATCTACATCCACAAAACTATTCTCAACTGAAACAACATCCTCAAAAATTTGAGGTGGAAGCACCCTTGATACCTCTTCATAGAGATATTCTTAAATAAATCTAAAAGTTAAAATGGGATCCCTATCCATAAATACTATAAGAATATCCTCACTTTCCTCCTTCTGCCATGAAGAATCCACTTTACACTTAGAACTTTGACAAGAATCATAGAGATGACCAATTTTGAAGCACTTTCAGCACATGAAGGGAATCCCCTCATAATCAAACTACCTTAACTTCCAAAGATCACTAACCAACATAGACTATATGCCACTAATGATGCTACAAGACCAACAATATATAAAAAAAATTATAAACATTACTAAGTCTCACCCATATTCACTTTGTTATTTGAGAAAAGGATCCTAGATGGGGGACTAGGTACAAAACATCATTTTTTCTTACTTCTTACTACCATCCATTCTTCTTATTTACCCAATGAACCTGAATCCATACTTAAAGAAGAAAAAAATTTCAAAGATGAATCTTTATAGGCCTTGAACTTACTATCTACATCCACAAAACTATTCTCAACTGAAACAACATCCTCAAAAATTTGAGGTGGAAGCACCCTTGATACCTCTTCATAGAGATATTCTTAAATAAATCTAAAAGTTAAAATGGGATCCCTATCCATAAATACTATAAGAATATCCTCACTTTCCTCCTTCCGCCATGAAGAATCCACTTTACACTTAGAACTTTGACAAGAATCATAGAGATGACCAATTTTGAAGCACTTTCAGCACATGAAGGGAATCCCCTCATAATCAAAGACTTGAGACCAACATCAGCCTTTAACTTTCAAATCTATCATTTCAAAAAGGTCTAAATAAATATACAAATAAACTAGAACCCTAGCAAAGGTTGCCCTGGAGAAATTCAAGGTAGACACATCAATTTCCAGTAATTTACCCAAGGTTATCCTAATGGCTGACACCTCAAATTCTGACCAAAACTAGAGATGAAGATATGGCAGTCGCACCCATATGGGTTTAAGAGAGATATTTTTAATCAAAGGATTAAAATATGAAAACTAGGGTTTTAGTAAGAGAAGGTGTTGATCACAACTCTAAGATTTACCCTCTATGATCTTATTATGATCAACAAGATTATCAAAAACCACATGGAAAATTATTTTGACACAATGATAAAGTTCCAAACTATCCTCCATAATAGGTCACCATGAATCAGATAACCATTGATGAAGAACCAAAAGGGTTGGCCAAAACCTATCAAATTTGCACACTAAACCCCTTTCCACATACCATTCCTCACTTTCAATCACCTCTTCAAGAGCCTCCTCAAAATTGACTTTAGGTGAAGCCTTTATTGCACCCATAACACTTGCATGCTCAAATTATAGAACCTCAAGACCATCCTAAACATCAAAAGCATCAAAATCATCCTTCATAGGGATAATCAAAGACCTCAAATCTTCACCCTGACCAGTCATTATTCCTGTTGAAGTTGTCCTGCATGGAAGAGCCTTCCCATCTAAGTTAAACACTTAACCCCCAACCTCCCACATAGAATCCTACCTCCATTTTCATCTTTTAGAAGATGAGAAATGGTATTTCCATTCCAAACTAGTCACATCTTTGCTTTTGGAGATAGATTTAACCCTAGCATTAGGGGTCTACAAATTTTTCATCACTGATAGCTTCACCTATATCTTTGTTGGTCACAGATGGTTATATATTTTTATGATAATAAAAAATATTCTTAAATTAAAATTTGTAACAAATATTTAATTAAATTATATTTTTATATCAAATATTTAAATAAATCATATTTTCATAAGACTTGTTAATGTTATGCGATAGATTCACAAGTTTAAGACTAGGTTTTGTAAGATGAAATGTTGGTAGAAAATATATGACAAAATGGAAGTATTATTCAATGGGTTTTGATAGTAATAATTAGAGTGGAAGTTTTGTTGTCTCCTACTAATAGATCTACAAGGCTTAGACTATGTTGGGCATGGACTGATGAAAGTTTAAGTACCTATTTCACCCTGAGGGGATATTTTTCCATTTGGAAGGTTGGGTATTATTGTATTCCTTTTATACTCTTATTATATCTTGGTTTTATCCTTTGAGATCCTATATCATATAGTCTAATTGTTTTTTATTCATTTCCCTCTCTTGTTAAGAAAGGGAGGAAGCTTGGTTGTATCATGTGTAGATTAATCTACTTCCTACCATGTACCAAGCTGAAGCTACTCTATTGAGGGATTAGTTATCTAAATTTGAGATACAAATGGATTATATCTAATTTTTATGTGAGTTGAATCACATGACATGAGCCAAAAATTTTCTAGGTTTGAAGTTAGATGTTAGAAGACTCTTTTTTGAATCCCCTGCCTTTTCAGGGATGGAACATTCTGGGTTTTGAGGGAGTAAGTTAGAGTATTTATCTTCAAAATGCTTGGGTTTTGGGTGGATTATATAGGAATATACCCCTTTCATCTTACAATGGATGTTAGAGGATTCCATTATGTTGTCTTTATGAAAAGGGTAGATGTTGGAGGATTTCACGCTTATCCCTTCCAGTTTTTGGGGTATGTCTCAAAAACTCAGGGCACTTCTTATTGGCCTATTGGCCTATTGTGAAATAGTTATCCCAACCACCATCATAAGAATATGAATGAGGGTAGACTTATTATTAAGGGTTTATTCACCAAAGCAAATACAAAGGTGATTTATGATGGACTGAATATTCTTTACTTTTATCAAGTTGCTACTAGATTGTTAATGATGAAGGTGATTTAGATATTGTTTGGCTTAATGGGTTTACAATCCCACTATTTTTTATTTAATTAGGTGGATTTTTTTTGAATGTCTCAAGGAGATAAAATATTAGTATAAGATTGCCTATTCTTTGCTAGCTTTTTTTCTACAATGTAAGCTTCACGAAATCTCTTCTAAAGTGTGATAGTTATTATCTGTATTTTCTATTTACATTGAGGTGTTTCCTTCCTTAATTTTTTATGGTTATGGGATCCTTCAAAGCCTTTTTGTGATATGGTTTTGGGATCCATCAAACATTCTTATTGTTTGAATCAATTTGATTGTGAGATCCTTCAAACCCTCTTATTATTATGATCTGGTATGGTTGTGGAAGCCATCAAACCCTCTTGTTGTGATTTGGTTTGGTTATATAAGTCATCAAAACCTCTTGTTGTGATCTAGTATGGTTATGAGATACTTAAAACCCTCTTGGTTATGGGTCTATTTTTTAAAACCCTCTTTTGCTTATGGGACCAATAAGCAAAACCTTCACTTGTTTAGGTCATAGCTTTGACTTCAAAAACATTTACCACAATCAAATAAAAAACTATTTTCATAACAAATATTTAAAAAAACATATTTTCATTATTTATAAATAGCTAATTTTATTTTAGATAATATTTTTATATATTTATGTTAGTCACTAAAAAACTCCCTAAAGTGATTTTCCCATGACATGATGGCACTCATAATGGGAGGAACTATTAAACCAGGCAGTGGGTGAGAAGGTTTAGGTGAGGAAGGGGAGGTGGAGATGGTGAGGAAGATGATGACCAAGAACATAGGGGTCAGGGGATGGGGTTTTAGATTAGAAATGGTCATTTATTGTTAGATTTGGTGTCTATAGAATAGAACCAAGAGGAACTTGAGGATAGATATGTAGACCCACCATTGAATTCAAAATGGGAGGAACTCAGATGCATCTATTCCTAGGCCAAAGGTAGTGAATGGGGCTTAGGATTGGTCATTGAATCTTCTTCAGTTCTCCCTTAGATGGTAGCATGCTAGGTGTTGGCAGAGTATGATCGATAGTTCAATGAGCATAATGGCAGACATACTAATAATTTATATCCAAATAGTTTGTTTTGGAAGGCCTACACTTTTTATTTCATGAAACAAGTAGAATGGAGAACATCTGGTACCATATGTTGCACATAGTTTTCTAGCCTTGGTAAGTTTTTTCCCCTTAATGTGGCCCTGGTGTCTTATTAGTGGTGTGATGTTAGCATCAAGTTTCTCAATAGGGTTTAATTTGGTGATTTGAATGGGCATAGAAACAATCAAAATAGGGGAGGCTATTGGTGTTAGACTACATTATTAGTCTTTTTTGGAATGGTTTTTCATTCCTTATCCTTTGATGGGGTAGATGTGGAGGATCCCACCCTAAGTTTCTATTTTGGGACAAGATGGGTATTAGAGGAACCCACTCCCCTAGTTTGTTGAGTAGCATGGTTATTATAAGAAGCCATGCTTTAACCCCTATTTTTTTCTTGGAAAATAGAAATTTCCTTTTATCTTATCCAAGCATGGTCTTTTTTAAAGTTTCAAACTTTGTGGAAGGCCTTTTGTTGGGTTTAAGAAGACTCTTCTTTTTTTATCCTCCTTTTATTGTTTAAGAGTGGATGTTAGAGGAGTCCACCCTTGGTTCCATCAAGCTATGGGATCTCATATAATAAGATTAGTTATGGATGAAGCCTTTTTAGGGGCTATGGTTTTACTCAGTCATACTTACACTGCTAAAGCACATAAGGACTATGGAGGAAGGGCAAAAAAATACTCTATAAAATTTGAGAATCTTAGTGGGAGGATAAGCCCACTCGCTCTGATTTGGTAGTGTGGAATTTGGGTAGAAGACCCAGGTGGCAGAAGACATTCTTCTTTGGATGGTATTTTGTCTTATAATTTTATTAGGAAAGACATGATGAAGGATGTCAACCCTTCGAGATTCACTATTTTATTTCATCTTTTTATACTCAAGGTTACAGGACCCTTAAAACCCCTATTTTTGGGTGCTTTAAAACCCTCATGTTCAATGTTAAATGGTTGTAGGAGCCTCAAAACCTCCTTGTTATGCTTTTTAAAAGTTGTGAATCTTAATGGGATGAAAATCCTACTCACTGTAATTTGGTTATACAAAGGTTGGGTGGAAGACTCAGGTGGTAGAAGACCATCTTCTTTGAAAGTTCTTCTATCTGGAAGTATCCTCAGGAATGACATAATGAAGGGTGTCAGCCCTTTCAAATTCATTTTTTTGTATCACCTTCGTGTACTCAAGGTTATGGAATCCTCAAAACCTCTGGTTATGGGTACCTTAAAACCCTCATGTTTCATGTTCAATGGTTGTGGGAGCCTTAAAACCCCCTTGATATGCTTTGTAATGGTTTTGGATCTTAGTGGAAATATCAGACCATTTACTATGACTCATATATGAAAAATCTATGTGGATGACCCAGGAGGTGGAAGACCTCCTTATTCAGTTGAACTTATGTTCTATAGTATCCCTAGGGAAGACACGATAAAGGGTGATAATGCTTCAAAATTCTCTATTTTGTATCATATTTATATACTACAGGTTATGGGACCCTTAAAACCTTTGGTTGTGGGAACCCTTAAAATCCTCATATTCCTCAAGGTTATGGTAGCCTCGAAACCCTCTAGTTGTTTCTTGTTCAATTTTGCTAGGTTACAGGATCCTTAAAACCCTCTTATCTCACCAAGGTCATGGGTACCTTTACTTCACTTCTTAAAGGTTGGGGGAGCCTTCAAACCATATTTACTTCACTTAGTTGTTAGGGGGATCCTTTTTACCCTCTTTGTTGTACCTAGATGTGAGTATAGCTATTAAAACCCTCACCTCCCTAGTTCATAGCTCTGATTTCAAAAGCATTTTACCCAATCAAATAAAAAAATAAATAACCTTAATTGATATCACTAGTTTTAATAATGGTTATGGGTTTAACTCTACCCTTTAAAAACTAAAATATATATTTATTATAAATATTTTATTATAAATTTAACCCTACCCTTTAAAATCTAAAATATATATTTATTATAATTCTTTAAAAAAATCATAATTGATTTTTTTCCTTCATTTATTTAATGTTAATGAAAACTTCTACCATTTTTCTAAGGTTAAACATTTTAAATACCTTGAGTCACACCAAGTGATTATTTAATAAATATAATATCCAAAATATGTATAATAACATGCTCAAGGATTAAGGTTTATTGAAATATATTATTTTGCCCTTCCTACCTACTCACCTAGCAAGATCCATGCTATAATAGCAGTCACCTAACAAGAATTCAATGCATCATGTTCAAATTTGAAATTTTCCAGCCATTTGAATTTTGGGGGTAAAATCCATGGTAGGTGAGAAATCCAACAAAAATACAAAAGGGAGATGAGATAAATATAATATAGGAGTGGTAGAAAATGCACAATAACAATAGGCAATTGGGGAGTGAATAGAGCCTGGAGAGTTTTTTACAATGTAGTGGCAGTCTGTAGAAAATAGGGGAAGTGAGGAAAAAAAGGCAATCAGAGAATGGAGGTGAAAAACCAATAGCAAGGAATAAGGTAGAGTGAGTAGAAGACAAAAATACAAAAAACAATATATAGAAAAGTTTGTTAACAATAGTCAGATGAGCTCAGTAAGATAGGAGGAACATAACAATAGAGTTTAGTCCAGCATATGAATTTTTTGTAAGAAATTTAATAAATAGATGTATCTATGATAGTAGAGGAGTTTAAATCAATTTTTAAAAGAGTTTTAAATCAATATAATATAATATTTTATTTATATTTATTCTATTTATAACCTGTTTCTTCTATTTTAGATTTTTTTAGCATGGTATATTGTGCATTTCCAACACTATATTGTTGGTTACAGCCTATCCTAGAAGCTTCTTCCTACAACTGTATATCTTCTCCCTTTTCTACATTTTCCAAAAAATGGTATTAGATCCCTTAGGTTATAATCCCATTTAAACATGGTAGGGTGCAATTCTAGTTCATGGCAGCATCCCCCTACATTTGATGGAAAAAATTATGATGTGTGGAGTATCAAGATGAAGACCATATTCAACTCTCAAGAGATATGGGAGTTGGTTGAAGGTGGATACAATGAGGTTGCATACTATGCATCATTTAATGTTTTATCTCAAGCATAAAAAAAGGTGTTAGAAGAGAATAGGAATAAGTATTTTGAGGCTCTTAGCTACATCCAAATGGCACTAGTTGATTCAGTCTTTCATAGGATAGCAGATTTATTCATTCCAACAGGACATTTTGAAAAATTAAATTAATGGATTAACAAATTGAATCATTACAGATCTTAATAAGAGACTTTGATACATTGATGATGAAGGATAATGAGTTTATCAATGACTTATTCATAAGTACAATGAATATTATCAACAAAATCAAAATATGTGGTAATATAATTGAAGATTGTAAGATCATTGAGAAGGTGTTGAGGAACCTTCCAATCAGATTTGACCCTATACTGGTTTTATTTTAAGATTCAAAGGACTTGAGTTAAATGAGAATAGATGATATAATGTGTTCCTTGTAAACCCATGAACAAATATTTAATAGGTCATCCACCTCCTCCCATGAGCAAGCATTCAAGACAAATGTGAATGTGAGAGGAAGGGAGAGAGGATCAAATAATAGAGGAAGAACTTGTAGTAGTAAATAAGGTGGAAGGCATAGCCATCAATAATCCCATGTAAAATGAGGAGGAATGAACAACAAAACTTCTAGAGGTGGATCTACACAAAGGTATGATAAATCTAATGCTCAATGTTATTATTGTAAAAATCATGGACACTATGCTAGTGAGTATAGAAAGAATGAGTATGACATGAATAGGTAGAATTCAAATTTCTCCCATGCATAAGAGGTTGAACCTAATAGGAATAAGAAACGTATAAACTTGTTCATAACATATAACATTGATGAGCAAAGTGATAAAGATACATGCTACTTGGATAGTGGTTTTAGCAACGACATGAGTGTGAACAAAGAGATGTTCAACCACATTGATGAGACAATAAAATCAGAGGTGATGATGAGAACTAATTATAAGGTTATCATCATGGGTAAATTCAACATATCTATCTACACCAAGAAAGGTGATAAAAATCAAATTTAATATGTTTACTATGTACCCGTGTTGAAGCATAACTTGATTAGCATAGGGCATCTTGTTTAAAAATGATACAAGGTGAGATTTGAAGATGGTGAATGCATAATATTTGATAAGAGTGGTTTTAATGGGAATATTTTATTATTCAAGATGATAATCAATAGGATGTTTCCTGTAAGAATGCAAATTGAGCTCGTAATAACATTTGAAACTATGGTAGTAGATGAGTCTACTCTTTGACATCTTATATATGGGCATTTGAGATTTGGAGGGTTGAACCTTATTCATAAAAACCAAATTCTGAGAGGTTTTCCCCTAATATAATAGCCAAATAAATTGTGTGAAGGATTCACATTGGTGAAGCAACATAAGAGTGCATTTCCTATGGGTAAAGCATGGAGAGCTAGAGCTCCTTTAGAACTGATCCATTCAGACTTGTGTGGTCCCATGAAGACCCCCTCATTATCTAATATTTAGTACTTCATGAAATTCATATATGATTTCAACTAGAAGACATGGGTGTATTTCTTGAAGAAAAAATCAGATGCATTTAAGACATTCAAGCAATTTAAGTCCATGGTGGAGAAGTAAAGTGGCCACCGCATAAAGATTTTGAGAACAAATAGAGGAAGATATTATATCTCTAATGAGTTCATGAATTTTTGTAAGAATCATGGGATAAAGAATCAATTTAAATCTAGATATAAACCATAATAAAATGGTGTGTCCAAGAGGAAGAATAGGACCATCCAAGAGATGGCAAGGATTATGCTAAAGGAAAAGGGTTTACCTAATAATTTTTTAGTTGAGATTGTAGTAATAACTTTATACTTTTTAAATATTTTTCCAATGAATATTGTTAGGGATATGATCCCTCAAGAAGCATGGAGCAATTATAAGTCTAGCGTTGAACACCTTAGAGTGTTTAGATGTGTTACATATGCACATGTGCCCAAGTAAAGAAGATGAAAGTGGGATGACAAAGATGATAAATGTATATTCATTAGATATAGTGACCAATAAAATTCTTATAGATTGTAAAATTAAGTCATTAGGGAGCTTATAATCAGCCAGGATGTTCAATTCATTGTTTATAAAGCTTGGGAAGAGAGACAAGAAGAAGAGTAACTACAAATAAGGGATAGTGGACCCTTTATTGATTCTAAACCATAAGGTATTACATCCACATATAAAACCAATTTGGACCTCTATTTCACAAATGATTGATTCATCTAGTGGGAGCATCCATAAAGTAGGTCAAGGAGTTGTTCAGGAGTCAATATCATCCTCCTCCAACTCAAGTCAATGCCTAGTAAGGATAGGGAGATGCAAGAAGTCTGAGCAATCAAGGTATGAAGAAAATCAAGATCAAACAATGAACTATACTATTTTTTTATCATTTGATCCTATTTATTATGAGGAATCAATCAAATACAACAAGTGGTGTGAGGTAATAGATGAAGAAATACATGTCATAGAGAGAAATGAGACTTGGGAGTTAGTTGATCTTCCAAAAGGAAAAGAGGTCATTTACATCAAGTGGGTATACTAGACAAAAACCACCCTCGAAGGAAAGATATAGAGGCAGAAGACAATACTAGTGGTGAAGGGATATAAGTATAGGCCTAGACATGGCTATAATGAGACATTTACACCCTTAGCAAGGTTATAAATGGTGAGAACAATTGTAGTGATTTTTTTCAACACAAATAGAAGATGCATCAAATGGATATCAAGTCAACCTTATTGAATGGAGTTATAGAAGAAGAAGTTTATGTGGGACAACCACCCAGATATAAGATTTTTGGGCATGATAACAAGGTATATAGGTTGAAAAAGGCATTGTATGGGCTCAAACAAGCACCAAGGGCACGGTACAGTCAGATAGATTCATCTTTTTTTATTAATGGCTTTAGAAAAAGTAGTAGTGATCCGACACTCTACATCAAAGCAAAAAAAGGTGATATTTTGATTGTTTTTTTATATGTGGATGATCTAATATTCACTAGAAATGTAAATCAGTCAATAAGAGAGTTTAAAATAGCCATAAATAAGGATTTTGAGATGACTAATTTAGGTCTATTAAAGTAATTTTTTGTATATAAGTTAATCAAATGGATAGTAGCATATTTATTTACCAATCTAAATATGCAAAGGATATTTTAGAAAGGTATAGGATGTTGGAAAACAATCTAGTATCTACACTAACTGAGATAAGCTTGAATTTATGCAACGATGATTGTAACAACAATGTAGATCCTACACACTATAAGAGATTAGTAGGAATCATAATGTATATGACTAAAACTAGGTCAAACATCATGTATGTATTCAACCTCATATCTAGATTTATGGAAACATCAAAAAAGACACATTGGTAAGTGGTCAAAAAGATCTTGAGGTACATAAATGGCATAAGAGATTTTGGAGTTTTATATGTAGCAACAGATGAGTTTTAGCTAGTTGGTTACATAGATAGTGATTGGGCCAGTAGTATTGATGACCAAAAGAGAACTTTAGGATATATATTTCATCTTTTATTAAGAGCCATATATTAAGCTTAAAAGAAATATCCCATATTATCACTTTTTACAGTTGAAGTAGAGTACATAGCAGCCAATGTAGAAACATGCCAAGCTATATGGTTGAGAATGATACTTTTAGATTTATATGAGAAATAAGGAGATTTTATGGTCTATTGTGATAATATATCCTCTATAGCATTGTCAAATAATCATGTCTTTTATGGTAGGAGCAACCACATTGAAATAAAATATCACTTCATTTGAGAGTTAGTTGAAAATCATGTGATAAAACTTAGTTTTTGTAAATCAAATTAGTAGTTATCTGATATATTTACTAAGCCTTTACCAAAGAATAGTTTTATGTGTTTAAAAGGAATATTAGGGATCATTAATGTAGTAACATTAGGCCTAAAATTATTTATGTTGGCTTTGAATTCCTACATCCAAGCTCTAGACTTCGATAGTCTAGGTATGAACTTCAATAGTCCAGTTATAAACCTTGACAGTCCAGCTCTAAACTTAAATAGTTCACCTATGGACTTCAATAGTCTAGCTCCGAACATGCATAGAAGGATTTTAAATGGATATAGGAAAGTAAAGATAAGCTACAAAGTTGTTTTGAAGGTTGATAAAAGTTCAATAGAACATGG